>AYEL01061865.1:0-27428 GCA_000484575.1 Olivierus martensii
GATCAGAAATAAATTGCTGAGTAGCAGAAGGATTTTTATTGTTATATTCACAAATTAAAATTTTTTCGTGAACATCAAATGTCGTTTTGAAATTTTTCCGAGTAAGAAACAGCAATGATACTCATAACAGTTGATTTATAAAAAAAACGGTTTAAACTGTTCTTCTTCCGCAAAGTCGAAGTTATGGCTCTCCATCTTCTCCTATTTTAAACGGTTATTTTGTAAAAATCCGTTTAAAGTTTTGGAATAGCTCATTTTGAAAACAGGGATGTGAATAGTTACAGGGTCGAGATTACAGTCTAATAAATGTTAACAGATAAATTACGGTACTTAATTGCCATCGTCTCTAGTGTTTCTATTTTTGTTGGTTGACCTTGCCATTCGATTGTTTTGGCGGTTTAAACAACTGCTTTGTCTACTAATGAAATGGTTTTGCCTCCAGAAATGAGTGGCGGTTGGCGATTAGTGAGGTGGCGGTTTATAGAGAGAATTTCATGTGTATAAAGGAGGAGATTTGTTATTGGTTTTCATCAGGCAAATAACGAGGGTGGCGGTTTATAGAAGGACGGCTTAAAGAGGTTTGACTGTACTTTGAACTTAGATTTTTAAACTTTGAATCTTTCCTCGGTATATGTTTATATTCTATTAATTTACGAAATCTTAAAATTAATATAAATTTTAATTCTAGAAATTTATTTTTCGTTTTTTTAGAGTGTACCAATAATGTTTGTCGTTCTTTACGGAATGAACTGCTTTATCGTAATGTTGGTAAGTAAATTCATCATCTTATATTATATCAATATATTATTATAATATTAAAAAAATATGTTCTGTTTTTATTACAGGTTTACCAGTTTTTCTGTGTCTTTTCTCATTATCAATCCTTAGGAAAAAAATCACATAAAAATTAATGAATCGACATTTGTCATTCAAGCATCACTCGATGATCCAAGCTACATCATGTTTTAAGGAATAAAAAAAAAATCGATAAAATAAAAATTTTGATCCACATTACGATCTAAATATATAAACGTCATATCAGCAGAATTATATTCTATATCGATGAAATAAATTAATATTTTTGTATGTACAGTAGGGCTCAGTGTTAATATTTCTTTTATAACATAGCTCTATATTTATAGAATATACCTGTTAGAAACCTGTTAGAACTGTAAGCTGATTGGAATTAAATTAATATGATATCGATTTAATGCGATTACATTGTATTTATAAAGATAATTAAATTACGGCACGATAAAGAATTTATAAAAAAAAATCTTTTTTGATAACATATACAAAAACACATACAGTATATCATATCGTTGCTGATAATAATAATAATTTATTATTATTATTATCAGCAACGATGAGATATATTTGATAATAATTTTTATTTATTATTAGAATAGGTTTCAGTTTAAAATATTTTAAATTAATAAAGAAATAATCGGCTATAAATTTGGGGAGATCAATCTAAATATAGATCTTCATTATAAAAATATGATGATAACTAATTTTAAAACGGTTCCTAAATTAAATTTTACCCGAATACGGTTTCCAAAATTACTGAGACTTAATTATATTCTGTTAATTATTTGAGCTTTATTGTTACAAACTTACGAAAAATTTGAATTTTTCGTAAGTTTCACAAGGAAAAGTTATCACTACACTTTACTATCATATGGAAAATATGTAGACAATACTTATATAAGTTAGTGATAATGCAGTGGCAGAATTTGCCTTAGGAGGCTAGAGGCCTGAGAGATTTTTGGGGCCCTATTAAAATAAATCTTTTTTTTTTTTTTTTTAATAACTACAGATTTAATTAGTTTTAGACTATTTTTCTCCAAGCAAACTATTTTTTTTTTTTTTTTTAAGAAATCAATTCTTTTATTTTTAGAAAAATACAAGTGTGTAACAAAACCGAGCAAATAATAATTTTTATAATAATTTAACATTGTTCAATAAAAACTTTAATTATAATAACACTACAAACTACATACAATATTAATTTATACAAATTTTTATCTAGAACGATACTTTTCTACTTTTAGTTGCAGCATGTCTATCTATAATATTTTAAAAATTTTAAATTTCGTGACGCATTTTCTATAAGCATTATTGATAAATGTTGTAAATGATTTTGCTCAACGGACGAGCTCTCGATTCATGTATGTCGTAAGATCAAATGAGAAAATGTTGAACACCCCCACTAAACGTTACTCTGATATGTTATATATCGTTATTATGTTGTTTCTTTGATTCGAAGATTCTTCGAATTTTGTTACATTGTTTACTTAAGTACGAGTCGTATTCACGGTATTCATAGTCTGTTATAAAACTATCCGGTTGAGGTATTTTTGGATTCATAAACATTGTTGTAGTGTACAAATCTTATTTAAAATCGTATAAAAAAATTAAATATCATAAAATAAGAGGCCTCCTGGGTTGGGGCCGCCTCCACTGTCTGTGCAAAAATTCGCCACTGTGGTGATGATACCATAAATATTCCTGCATCGATATTATTTATCGAATCATAAAAATTTGTATTATTAAAATTAGATATAAATTAAACTACAGTCCTTAGTTTATTGTAATGTGCATATTCAATATGGATTTATATTGAAGAACGTTCTATAATTTGATGTTAACCATTATAATTTTTGCAATCTATGGTGAATGCATTTGTATCATTATAATCACTAATCAGTGATACAAGTTGTTTTTAGAAACTTTTTTTTAAGATTAGAATCGTTCAAAACAAAGCGTTCAAACATCGAAACAAAGCGTTCTTGAACATTTATGATTGTAAAGAGGATAAAAATCTCATTTTTCAACCTGATTTTTTTATTTCTGAATCACAGTATAGCCTACTATTCTGAGTGTAAAAGTATTTTAAAATTTCTTGACAAAATTTGAATATATCTATATTAAGGAAAGACGAATATTAAAAGGAGAAGGATTAAAGTTTTCATAAGGATAAAGAAGAAGTAAGTTTTGATTTCAGATCGTCTTAATTTATTCCATAATTATTGTTAGTACGAGTGATATCATCAATTTGACATTAATAATCATTTGGCCTCTCCAGGTTTTCAACCTGCAGGAATGATATTTTGTTTTGTATTCTTCGTATAGCGTAATGTAGGATAATATCGATCGGTGGATAATTCGTATCATCCAAATAAATATTTATATTTGACTAATATATATATATATATATATATATACAAACAATTATTCACGCTAATCGAGGCCTACCTGTACTGTTATTAGAATTGCAATTACTTTCAAATTTATATATAAAATTTTATCCGATTATCCTTTTATTTTCCAGTTTCTCCCCTGGCCAGTGGCCAGTACTATATCTGCTGTCAACTACTCCGGTCACCCCAATAGTTATGATTACAGTTATTATTTCTAGAATTGCAATTATTGTCAAATTTATATATATAAATTTTATCTGACATATCCTCCTTTTATTTTCTAGTTATTTCTACTGCATCTTCTGATGACAATTTGTATGCACTATCAACAAATTCCAGAATGAAATGATCTTTTTCCAGAATTGCATCAGCATCTACTCAAAAATCTGGCTATAAAAAAAATAACTGCAAGGAGTCTTCAAAAGAGGAAGAGGAGCTGGAAGATCATCCAGAGCAATCAAAGAAACTATCCAAATAGACAACAGAAAATTTTGAACCACTTATTGTGAACATATATTCTGCTCCATTTGGGATACAACTTTGATGCTATTGGATTGTTTTCAGCATTTTAATTGATGATGATCTCATCAATTTTCTGCTCCATTTGGGATACAGTGTAATGTGAATACAACTTTGATGCTATTGGATTGTTTTCAGCATTTTAATTGATGATGATCTCATCAATACTGTAGTGACTGAAATGAATAGATATGCAAATTTTATCATGTCTAACAAAATGCTTACTCATGATGCTTGATTACAGCAATGGAAAGATACAATTCCTTCTGAAAGTTAGGAGTTATTGGCACTAATTATGCTAATGGGCATAATAATAAAAACATCCTTACAAATGTGTTATAGTTTAGACCATTTATATTCTATTCCCATTTTTGGCATATCATTACCCAGAAATAAATTTCTACTACTTCTCTCTAATTTGCATTTTTCAAATAATGAAGAAACAATGGGAGATATCCACCTTCATAAAATTCAATACACAAGTGACCGACTTCATGAAAAATTTCAAAAAGTTACTTGCTGAAAGAGCAAATTTGTGTTGATGAATCCTTGATGCTATGAAAAGGATGGCTTGAATTCAAACAATACATTTCAACAAAAAGCATTAGATTCGGACAAAAAGTTGAGTTGTGTAAGAGTCAGTTTGGTTATGTGTGGAATTTTATAATTTATACAGGAAGTTTTACATCTTATAAAGATAACTACTTTTTCTCCTTGGGAACCCTTGTAATGTCCTTTGATGGAACCTCTCCTTGGGAAAAATTATAAGATATATGTAAATCATTTTTTCTCAAGTATCGCTTGCAGGGCAGTTGCTGGATACAAGTACATATATATGTAGTACAATCAACAAGAACCACACAGGTATGCCTAAAAGTTTCTTTGTAGAACAATTATTACCTGGAGAAATAAAGCCATATCAAAAGAATGATATATTAGTATTTTTATGGAGAGATAAAAGAGAGATTTGTATAATAGGCACCATGAGTAATACATTTGCCGAAACAACTAAAATAAATAGAGATGAATGAATTGATAATAAAACCCTCATGCATTATTGAATATCATAAATACAGTGATACCTCGGATCACAAACGTCTCGGTCCAGGAACAAATCGGTCTACGAACGCCATTTGCGAACAAATTTTGCTTAGCTTCACGAACGATGCTTCGGTTCACGAATACACACGCACGGAGCGCATGTGACTCGCAGTGCACAAAACCCAGCGCAGAGCCTTCCCCCCCAATAGCAACCCAGTTCGTCCAGCTCACGTGGATACAGTAAACTAACTAACAACAAGTATTGATATTTTAGTTTTTTCTTTCTTTAATTAAATGTATCCCTTATTATGGCTCCCAAGAAAGTTAGAAATGTTAATGAAGGTGTTGTTAAGAATCCTCAGTTCGTCCAGCTCACGTGGATACAGTAAAGTCCTAACAACAAGTATTGATATTTTAGTTTTTTCTTTCTTTAATTAAATTTATCCCTTATTATGGCTCCCAAGAAAGTTAGAAATGTTAATGAAGGTGTTGTTAAGAATCCTAAACATATTACTGTTGATACAAAAAAGGAAATTATTAAACATGAAAATGGTGTTGGTGTTTCGGATCTCGCCAAGGAGTATGACATGGCGAAATCAATGATCTGCACTATTCTAAAGAATAAAGATGCACTGAAGAAAGCTGATGTATCTAAGGAGTGACTAGGTTAACGAAGCATAGGCCTCAAGTGTTACAAGAAGTAGAGAAATTGTTGTTAGTTTGGATTAATGAAAAGGGATTTAAGGGAGGTAGCGAGTGAGGCTTTGATATGTGCGAAGGCTTTAGCGTTTCATCAATATTTATTGGCGAACCAGCCAAGTACAAGTGATACTAGAGTCTAGGACAAAAAACATATTATTTGGATTTACATTAATTGCAATGGGTAGGACAAAAAACGCATTATTTGGATTTACATTAATTGCAATGGGAGGACAAAAAATGTATTATTTGGATTTACATTAATTGCAATGGGAAATGGACAAAAAACGTATTATTTGGATTTACATTAATTGCAATGGGAAAAATTTTTGTAGGATAAAAAAAACGTATTATTTGGATTTACATTAATTGCAATGGGAAAAATTTCTAGGACAAAAAAACGTATTATTTGGATTTACATTAATTGCAATGGGAAAAATTGGGAAAAAACGTATTATTTGGATTTACATTAATTGCAATGGGAAAAATTGAACAAAAACGTATTAGGGGATTTACATTAATTGCAATTGGGAAAAATTATTCATCACGAACAGGGTCAAGGAACGGATTATATTTGTGAACCGAGGTATCACTGTACATGTACATGAAAGGGACGGATCTCTTCGATAGCATGATTCCTGCTTACCCTCTCCATGAGAAAATGTATCATGATATAAAAATATATTCTTCTACATGATAGACATTTCATTATGCATGGATAGTATGTAAATCTCTGGGCTATAAAGTATCACCATTACAATTTTGACACTACATTATTCAAGAAATATTTCAGTGCCATAATATGCCTGGGTCAGGTGGTGGGAGGAGACTTGATAATCCTTTACATTTGATGGAGGGGCATTTTCATGTTGAACAGGAAGGAAAAACTTATAAGAGGTGCAGGTTTGTTATAGCAAAAATAAACAGAGTGACAATCCAGACAAAAATATTCTAACACCTCTATGCATTTATCCCTGTTTCAAAGATTACCTCACCAAATTAAATTAACATGGATGATATATCTATTGTATATAATATCTACAATAAAATTTTAATAATATATTTTTATAACAAAGATTGTTGTATATATTTCATCTATTTATATATTGTTTTAATAAATTTTATATATATTTATTGTAATATATTTCTGTTCAAGTTTATCATCGAGCAATTCAATAAAACACAATACTTGTTTATATTCAAAGAAAACAAGTTTATTATAAATTATTTTTTGTTTATATTTTTTTTATGTAAAAACTAATGAATTAATATATAATGTTTCTGTCAAAGTATATTATTATAAAATTCAATAAAACATTTTAAAATAAATTTTGAAAATAATTGAAGAAACTTTCAAAGCATCTGCATATACACTATGATCTTGACAAGTTTATTGTTCTGGGAGCAAGTTTATTGAATTTACAAAACTGCAATTGTATAAATTTCCTGTTCTAT
This sequence comes from Olivierus martensii, assembly GCA_000484575.1. NCBI lineage: Eukaryota > Metazoa > Arthropoda > Arachnida > Scorpiones > Buthidae > Olivierus > Olivierus martensii. The sequence goes on from AYEL01061865.1 coordinate 6,918, forward strand.
AGCAGGAATAAATAAAATTATATTGAAAATGAATATCATCATATAAAAATAGCTAAGGAAAAATATTAACTTCATTCCTCTAAATATGGTATTAGTCATATTTACAAAAATTTATTCAAAAAATCTAAAAAAGAAAGGAGAAAAATAAGTCGTCAATATTCTGACATTTAAATGGACATGGCATGTTAACTACAAATTTTGTGCCAATTCCTTCCCAGAAAATTTGTTTGACCTACTAAGCTCAATACTGTCGTCTTATTGATAGAAAGGGCATATTCTGAACTGATAAAGGTAAACAAACAAAGTAAGATTATAGCTGCTATTGTAGGAGGAGAGTTTCATACACGAAGTTTTCTTGAGAAAATGTCAAATATTGCTGCAAAAAAAAATAATAAAATGTTGAGTAGACATATATTTTTAAGCAATTGTTTACATTAATTTATCATCTAATATAAATTTACGCATTTTTTATAAGAGAATATACAGCAATTATTTTGCTAAAAAATTTGCATAATTTTACTAAATTTTACATTGAAATATGAACAAATACATCATTCATGACTTTTTATTCACGAATTACAGGCTATCAGAGAGAAGAAAAGCAAAAAGTAACATAGAAACTGTAAACAATAAATATTTCACATTTTTTTTTTTTGATGAAAAATAAGAGAGATGAATTTTTATAGATTTATAATTATTAATTAGACTTAAAAAAAACATTGGCCTGAAGCTGCAGGTGGAAAATCAAATAGTCAGCATCAAAAGGGTTAATTAAAGAAATCCTGATTTTCCTTGTACATTTTCGTGAAAAACTACTCTGTTAAATTCAATGAAATGATTTATACAAATCTATATACACCTATAGATATTTAATCTTTACTGGACTTACTTCAAAGAAGGATGGAGATAATTATAAACGAATGATGACTGTATAACCAGTAGAAATTTAACGAGAGATAAAGAATATTAAAAGTATAAAAATGAGTACCGACATTTATAAAAATTTAGGAAAATTACTATTAAATTATTTTCGGGGAAATATCCTAACGATTCCCTCCTCAAAAAAAAATGTATTCAGTATCTGTATTTAGCAATTTTTTTTTATTATTAAAATTTAATACTTTACAGTTTATTATATATACCGTAAATATACAATACTATATAGAAAACATGTCCATCTGCTATTTGATCCTGATGTACATTTTTTTTACAGAATACTCAAAGGTAGAGTCTGAGTTCTCTGTAAAACACAATGTACATAGCTTACTGTACAGTATCCTTATTTACTCAGTTTGCAATAAACAATGGAAATGATTTGGTTTTTACAATCTAAAATTTTCTACAACCTATCTGTGAACCAGGCTTAGACACATGATTACCAGTGGGTGGGAAAGATGGAATTAACAGCCTGTTAATTCCATCTTTCCCATCTGTTAATTACATCTGGTTACAAATGAATCCAGAGAGCTTTTAATACTGTATATATAGAGCTGATGAATTTTGGGATATAAGTCACTTTACATGTCTCTGGCAGATTAATGAGGACAAATACAATACCAAAAGAAATATTTGTTTAGATGTTTCTCTGGCAGATGGTGTCTTATAGGGGTTTGCCTATTCCATTAACATAGAGAAGATTGTTCCTCAAAATTTCTTGGCGGTCAGTGAGGGTGGTGGCTTAATGGGGGTGTCTTATTAAGGTTTAAATGTATATATAAAAAATAATACTTTAATGTTTCTATTTAATCATATATTTTAATGAAAATCCAATGTATCATATTGAACTAGTCAATATTTTGAATAATGGTTTCAAATTAAGAGAGATTTTGATTTCTTTTTAATAATGATAAAGAATAATGTGCTTAAAACTTATCTTTTTCAGTGAAAATTGTGATATAAATATAACTTTGGTATTGTTGTTATTTTCAGAGAATATCTTCCACATGATATTGTAATCCAACCTTTATATTCATTATGTAGTTACATTTAATAAAGAAAAAGTTTCTTAAGAATAAAGTGTTACATCATAATTCAAAAATTATTTTTCTAGTTAAGGAGTTTCTTAATTTAAATTAACTTCAATTTAATTTAATAGTCCTTGACTTAAACAGCCTCGACTTATAGCCAATTCATATTTTATGATGGCAATGTCATTGATAAATTCTGCTATTGATCAATACAATTTGGCCTGGGTTTGATTCTCTGATCCAATGGTCTGATATATTGAAAGCATCTTTTTTTGTATGGTTCTTGTAGTTTTGTTTTTTTTATGTTTATTAAGTTAATATATAGTGTCATAGTAAATATTAGTAGTGAGAAATCCATAAATTTTAATTTTTTTATCCTAAAATTTATTATAGTACTTATATCTGTAGTGTCTGACTATTTCTGACTTACAATGGTGGGATTCAAACTTCTTGGAATCAAACTCAATCATAAGTTAAGGATGACTTGTATTAATAAATGTAACTAAAAATAATAGAATTTATCAATTTAGATTACTTTTTCTAGGAAAGTAACAGATATTCTAGGATAAAATCTGCATGAAAAAATATTATTCAAAAATTTATATAAAATTATTATTGCATATTTATTAATTTTATGAGTGATTTTTTAGGATTATATTTCTATTATTATTATCTAATAACAATAATAATCATCACATTTGATTTGTTATATTATAGTACTTATATATTTTATGTACATATTAAGGTAAATTTTAATATAATCAAACAAATAAATCAATCGATGTTTATCATAATTTATAAATTTATATGTTACCAAGTAACTGTATTGCGAAAAGCAACAAAAATGATAAGAGCTGTTCCCAAAATGAACAAAAAACTTTTCAAGGATGATAAAAGTTGTCCATTATGATTCAGACTATCATCTGAATTTGATGTGCTGGATAAATCAGATGTTTTTCCTTTGGTTGTCATCATTTTGAATCAAGCTATAAAAACAAAACACAGTTTATTACTACAAAAAAAAAAAAAAAAAAAAAAAAAAAAAAAAAAAAAAAAAAAAAAAAAAAAAAAAAAAGGAATATAAATATATAGTTCAAAATTCAACAATTTATATTTTAAAAAGCTGGACATAACATATTTTGCTTTCTGTAATTTATACTCAAATAATCATTAGATGAAAATCACATATTTAATAATTAAAAATGCAGGCACTCTTACTGACACAAATTTAATCTGAGGTAAAAAAAATTGATATGCAAACTTCTTTAAAAATCATCATCATGATTCAATATACAATACATAAATGAAATTTTACATAATAATATCATAGCATTATATTATAAAACAGTTGTAATGATAGTTAACTCTCAATAGTAAAATTATGTCATAATAACTATTATAAATTACATGTAAGCATCATATTATAATATCAATAGCTATATTGTATCTCCTGCCTTAAAGCTAAATTATATATACAGCATTCAATGATTTTAATTTAACATAATATTTAAATATATAAATTCAACTCACATAACATTGGCATGAATACAAATCTTACATAAATTGGACAGCTGCTATGTATTTGGTACTATTACATTTTTTAATGTAACAGTATTTTAAACAGTATGACTCAATCTTTTAATAATAGACTTAAACAAGCATTTTTTAGCAGTAGATATATTAAAATATTTATTTCATTTTGCGAAGTACTTTCAGATCAAACGAACAAATAGTTTCAGTCCCTTACCATTTAATGAAGCATAGGACTGTTAAGAAGTATGCAAAAAAGACCAGGAAAAACTTAGTAACCAGAAGAGAACCAACTGTCTTTGAGTTACTGAGGAATGATAAAGACAAAAAACAAGAGAGAAGCAAATCCGGTGTAATACCAAATCCCAATGAACCTCAAAGCAATGAGGAAGAAAAAGAGTTTTATATAGGTATCACTGAGAGGTGCTTGGATGAGAGAATTAAGGAACATAAATATGATATTAAGACCGGTAATATGAAGACTACACTAGCTAAAAAATTCTACGAGTCCAATATAGACATTAAATGGGAGGAGTCTAAAATTATTAGAAAGATTGACAAAAATGAGAATAAATTTCTAGCAGAGACAATAGAAATTCTAAAAAGGGATAAATGTTTTAAATTAATCAATGATAAGCAGTCTGAGGATATATCTAATGCGTGGAATTATGCTATAAACAATTTATAATCTAATTTTGTAAGTCAACCATACATGTAGGTTTAAAAAAAAAATTATTGTATGTTAGTTTATTTTACTCATTAGGATAATTGTTTAATATGCTTATATTATAAGATGAAAAGATTGTACATTATTATGTGATTTTAACATGTTATTCATTTGTTAGTCAAGTTTCTGTAACGGTCAATAAGATTTGAAGTGTGTTTGTTTTACTTTTGTAAGTTGCGCTGAAGATGGCGGTTAGCCGAAAGTACTTCGCAAAATGAAATAAATATTTTAATATATCTACTGCTAAAAAGTGCTTGTTTAAGTCTATTATTTAATGAGTTTTAGCAGTTTGTTTTACAACTTTCAATCTTTTAAAGCTCATGCCAAAATTTATACAATAATTTAAACAAAAACAAATTACTTGTTTGTTTTTTCTTAAATTAAAAAAAAATCTCTCAAGTGAAAGTTAAATAATTATTAATAAAATAGATTCTCAATTTACACAATTAGTTTGTCCAAAATATTTCTGTGTAAATCAAAAACTATTTAAAGTCCAACAATACTCAAATTCGATATGCAGAAAAAAATTCTTATAAGATACAATCTAATAAATTTTACTGTTCTTGATTAAAGTGCTTGTTAAATTATTTGATCATTGTTAATGTTGAAAATCATTGTTGTTAATTTGTTTTCTAATTTGAGTGAGCAAATTAGAAAACAGAATAGTCAAATGAAAGCTATAAGTTAACATAAAACAAGCTTATTTAATGAAACAAAAAGATTTTATTATAAAGTACTTTAGAGTTTGTAGTTTACTGATGATGGGTTAATACCTGAAAGTATTTTTATAATAAAATTTTTTTAGTTCACTAAATAAATTTGTTTATTTTGTGTTAATTTTGTTTCCTGAATCAACACCTTGTTTATTATGAAAGTTATGAGCCACTTTAAACACGAATAAATAAATTTAAGGCCATAAGTATTATTTTTGGAAAAAAAGTAAATTGTTTCATGAATTTTTCATTGGTATTTTATGGAAATTCAATAAAAATAGAAATTTACACATCTCCATATATAACTGAAACTGCATATGTTAAGGTTCTATTCTACTATGGTTTGCAAACTAGTCAGAAATATTGCTAAATCAACATCAAAACAGTAAACCTAGTCACTGAAGTCTGTTAAATTATATCATTTTTTTGTAGATAATGGTCAATTTACTTATAAAAAAATATATAAATAATGAATATCTATGAAGAGAGGTCTGTGAACATAAATTTTTGGAATAATTTGCTTAAAACAATAATAAAGTAATCACTTAATAATGTAAAACACAACTTAAAATCACATTTTATAATGTGTAAACACAAATTTTAAAGCAGAAAATAAATCTATCTAAGATTAATAAGATGTGGATTTCCAAAGAATATTTTATTTCACTTTAACTTTTATTTTAGAAGATGGACAATAAAGTATCTTCAATTTTTATCATGGAGAATGTGATAGCATTCTACATAATATGATCAATAAATATCTATCATTTTTGAAGTTAAATTCGATAGGGTTTGTTTTAAATGAAAGATTATGCTTTAGAAAGTTCATATTTAAAATTTTGTTTCTGTCTGACCTATGGGGATTTATAATGTGCCTATACTATTAGTGTCACAACAAAGGTGAAAAAACATTCAACAACACACAGAAAAAGCTCTAATTGACTGATTTGAACATAGTTTCTTTTAAATGAAAGTGCTCTAAAACTTTAAAAAATCTTTTTAATTGCATCATTAGTTATATTTCATATAGAAATTTGCATATATAAGATTTCTGTATATGACTTTGTTTAAACTCTCATTGTCAAGCTTTACTGAGTAAAATATTCAGAAAGCACTTTTTGGAATGCTCTTCTAACATTTTGATGATGAAAATTTTATAATGGTGTCTTAAACAGGCTTAGTAATATTTGAATAAATTTGAAAAATTTTTCAATTTTTATTTATTAGGGGAATAACTTAGCATTAGTATATGCAATAATATTCTATAAGAAATATTTGTAATTCTATTATAATGTTCTATAACATTTTGTAACATACATTATTTTAGCTATAATAATTGGTAAGAAATTTGCATAAATATACTTATTTTGAGCTATTTTATGAAGTTCTACCCTCTTCAATATCTAAACATCACCAGTAATATATATATTAAAAGAAAAAAAAGTGATATTTAGATAATCCCTTTTCCTTTAATATCTGAGAATATATACTATTAGAATGGAATACACTTTACAGTAGGCCAAGGGAAATAACTGTATCCACTATATTATTAAATGTTTTCATATATGTAATCTGATCAAATTTGACTGGATTAAGACTGAAGCAAATATTTACAGAAAAATCCTTGAGGATCTTATTTTTAAAATTGTAACTTCTCTAGGTTCATTACAGCTGAAAAAATTGGCTTTTAAAGTTAGCATCACAACAAATCCTGAAAAATCCATATAATCACTTCTATAGGGCCACATCTGGTATATTTTTTAAAATTTTATAATGACTGGAGTTATGTTTTTTAAAACAAATATAATGCAGTATCTAATACATAAATTTGAATGCATTAAAAGATTTTTATATAGAGTTTTGATTTGATCATCATAAAAGAGACACTATTTTAAATGACATTCTCAATTTAACACTAGATTTTCAATGATAAATTTAAAAATAATAGAAATTTCATCATTTAACTGAATCAAATGAAAGATTTTTAAAGCATTATATGTCAGATGATATCTAAGACAATGACCTTTCCACACATAAGTCTTTAGAATGCAGGATGCATGGAAGCATACTGTAGAATCATGAGTGCATCTTCTTTAGCTTTTTTGGAAGGGATTCCAATCAGATTCAACAATCAATATCCTTTATCTTCCATCCATGCCATCACCAGTTGCTTAATTTCTTACAAAGATGAATACTTTTTTCTATGTGGTTTGATGTTTGCTTTCCCCTAGTAGCAGGGGACAGCTTGTGCATAAGCACTAAACCACTTTTTCTCGATATATAAATATATTTATTAATTTATTTATATTTGCTTGTAATATTTAATTTTATCAACAGCAATCCTATACAATTCTCTTATTTTGTGTAAAAAATAATAAAAATCTATCTTAAAAGAAAGATTTTTATTATTTTTTTACACAAAATAATAAGATTCTATTTGATAGATTTTTATTATCCTTCGAATAATAAAAAAATCTATTGAAGGATGCTAGTGTCACTGCGTTTACCACAGTGCTGTATTGCTAATCGCACATGCTCACAAAAGCATATTCATGTCATAGTGACATGCGTGGATATGTGCTATTAGTGTAAAGTAGCACTGTCCATTGTGCAGTTCCACTATTGTTTAAATGCAGGTTGCACAAATAGTAACAAATTCATAGTGCTTATCATGTTTACTCCCCCTCTTTAAATATTTGGACATTACAATTAATGACATAACATTCTGAATTATACTAATCTATATAATTTTATTGCTAATAAACAATACTTTTTCATTTTTAATTTTTACCATAATTTTAATATTTTATCCAAATATGTATACACTGTATTTGCAATGTATAATGCTTATTTTGAAAGTTGTAGCAACTCCACAATTTTAAGTCATGAGCCACCACTATCTGGAAGATACTAAATGGTGGTGCATTCCATTACCCACCTTTGAATATGGTTGGGTTTGCAGTCAAGTATAATATTAGCATGATTTTCCAAAATATTTATTATTTTCAAGGTTGTAATTGAAATATATATAAATTTGTATTTTTCTTGAAAAGTATATTTCTTAATGATAATACAATTTAATTAGATTAATACAATAAATTATTAAATTTTGAATGTTTTCAAAAATGATGCAAAAATGTACTATGAAATGATTGAAAATGGGGTCTGGTTATATTGTAGTTTCTCTCTTCTTAATTAATAAACTATTTACTTTGTGTTGTCTATACAAAACACAAGCCTTTAAAGCAGGTAGACGGTGATTAGAAACACAAAACAAACTTAATTAAAACGTTTTTGGTCAGTTTATTGACCCGAAGACGATTAAACGAAGACAGTTATCTAGATAACTGTCTTCGTTTAAGAATTATTCTATTTTAAATTTGTGTAAGTTACTGAAGCAGGTCAATAAACTGACCGAAAACATTTTAATTTAGTTAGTTTTGTGTTTCTTATCACCGTCTACCTGCTTTAAAGGCTTGTGTTTTGTATAGACAAAGTAAACTCCAGCAGGTGTGGAATTACTCGTAGTTATTTAGTTTGTGTATTTTGTATTTAAACATAATAATTTTCTTAATTAAGAAATTTCTCTATAAGTATTATGAAGTTTTATTAAATGGTTTTCAACAAATTTAAACTGAATATTTGATTTGTATATATTTTATTTTTTTTTACAGTTTCATTCATTTACCATTTATTAAATTGGGATTCTCATTTAAGCCTAATTTGATTTTTTGTATGAACACTAATTTGTATAAAGAGATTATTTTATTTTTTTTATTATGTTAAGGAGGCAGAGATGGCATAAAGGTTAAAGTAAGAGTCTAAAATACTGAATGAAAAAGTAAAGTAATGGACAGTAACTGGATAGGAAGCTATAAAAACTTAAAGGTAACAGAGTAAATAAAAATTTAAATATATTAATAATAATAATTAGTGAATATTAGATTAAAATTAATAACAACAAATAGTGGGTATATATTAAAATTAATAATAATGAAGAGTGAATATAGATTAATTAATAGAATAATTCATACTTGTGTAAAGATTAGATACTTCCGCTATCCCTTTTCAACCTCCATTAGATCAATTTGGAGAAGTATTTGTCTACAATCTTTCAAGTGCAAGAATATCTCAGCAGGGACTAGTTGCCTTCAATTACTTTTCTTGGCTATTTTTATGGAGGATCCTTTTGACACAAGACCATCTACAGGAACTGGAGAATGAAGCAGAAAAGATCAACTAGCATATCATTGGACTCAGTGAAGTAAGAAAAAATGCAAAAACCTCAGGCATCTTCAAAGTGGGCACCTCTTCTATTACAAAGAGCATGAGACGAATATCAACAAAGAAATGAGATTCCTGATTCACAAGGATATTGTACACAACAATATCAGTTTTGTCAGCATTTTAGACAGAGTATAAGTCACAGTGAAGATTTCCAAGAGATGTCAACTGAAAGTAATACATGTTGTATGCATCGATAGCCAGCAGTGATGATAATGAGATAGAAGCCCTATATGAAAACATAATCAAGGAAATGAATACTAATTTAGCCCAATTCACAAGCAATATGAGCAAATTTAATGCAAAAATTGGAAGAAGACACCAGGACAAACAATGTATAGGAAAGTATGGCATCAGTATATGAAATGAGAAGAACAAGATTAGTAAAATTTATGACTCAATAATCTGAAGATAATGAACACCTTCTTCAACAAGAAAGAACAATAAAAATGGACATGATTCAGCCCTAATGGAAAATCAAAAATGAGATTGACTTCTTCCTGGCCAACAACAACTGTACGATCAAAAATGATTCCATATTCACCAGTTCAATACCAGTAACAATCACCAACTAGTCCATATCAAAATTATACTGGATTTTCAACATGAAAGATGATAGCTAATATAAATCAGAAGACAAAAAAGCAACATAGAACAGTTTAACACCAAGAAAGAAGAATATACTCTTAAGTTGCAAAACAGATTCCAAGTATTCAGAGAAGAGGAAAATGACTTACAGAAGGCATACAATGGGACAATGACAATCATCAGACACAGTGCAGGAAATTGCAGGAATTCAACCAAAAATATTGTCAAGAAATATTTACCAAAACAGAAGAGTTAATTGAAAAGAGAAACCACTATTGAACAGATAGAATATAGAGAAATGTGCAAAATATGAAATAAAATCAGAAAAGATATACAGAGATTCAACATAGAAATAATTCAAATGGCCATCAAGAACAGCAATAGCCTCCATTCAGCATGGAGAGATATAATGACTGGCAAAACTAAAACCATAATGACCAGTTTTGTTGGTATATTATGCAATTAACTTCTACTTCCAGAATGTTTCTAATATAGTAGTTTATCTGTATTAAAAGTTTATCTACTTATTTGTCAATAATAATGAAGAATAAAAATTCTCTACATGTACAATCGATAGTCTAAACATACCACTGACCGAGACAGTATAGTAGAAAAAGCAGCAACCTTCTAGGAGGAACTATGTAAACCAAGAGACCAATTGAGGCAAACAAGACAAAGACTAACAAATATAGAAGACATCCTGGAATACTATTCAAGAAGTAGAGTACTATCTTAAATTTTCTACAACCTAGATGTGAACCAGGCTTAGAGAGACACATGATTAACCGTTGACTCCATCTCTTCCATCCACTGGGTACAAATAAATCCAGAGAGTTTTTAATACTATATACAGTACTGATGAATTTCAGGTTGTAAGTCACCTTACATACCCCTGGCAGATTAAAGAGACAAATACAATACCATAAGGAATATTTGTTTAGATGTTTCTACTAGCGAATGGTGGATGGCGTCTTATTGGGGTTTGCCTATTCCATTAACATAGGAAAAATCTGTTCCTCCAAATTTCTTGGCAGTCCGTGAGGGTGGCGGCTTAACAAGAGGCGTCTTATTAGGGTTTGACCGAATTAATAATAAGCATAATAGTGATTTTTTTGAATTTATAATAATAATAATATGATTGAATACAGTAATTCTCAGACAAAAACTCAGCATTTATTTTAAATCTGTTATAATTGTAGAGAGTATATATATATAGAGAGAGAACAAAAACTTGCTGTATTTGCATAAAATGAGGAAACATTACAGAAATTTAAAAAGAATCAATATTCTAACAACAGTAACCCAATAGCAATCAAAGAAATATTGATGATAGTGTTTATCTTATATTTTTGATGATTGTCTTGTCTCAGGAAGTGATACATAAATCCAAATATATTTTAGCTTGGTATTGAATTCAAAATACAAGTAGTTCTTGACCTTAGTTTTACAAATTAATTTGTTCTTGGAGTGAGCTTGTAAATTAGAATTCATAAAGTGGGTATTTATTTCCCATAGACATTATGTTAAAAATGGGTTCTGTTCTCAGCAATGAATAAAATTAAATAAAGATCAAAAAAATTATTAAAAGTTTATGATTAAGCAATGATTTTGTTTTTCTAAATAAATGAAAATAGTCTTTAAAATTGAGCAATATAATAATAATGAAATTATTTATCATATAAATCTTAAAAATTTTTTTCATTATTAACTGATCAGCTTTTATACAGATGAACTATTACCTTAGATACAATCTGGAAATGAAAGTTATTTACATAATATTACAATAAAACCATAGCTGACAGAGGACTTGCTACTTATGCTTCTCTGATTGCCATTTTGATTTTTTCTCATTTCGTAACAGACAACATTGTATCTGTTACAAAATGGGATACATGTTAGCATTTCACATACATGTTTGAAATGCTATATTTGTGAATGTTTAGTATTTATTGTATTTATTACAATGTTTATATTTTTGATTTTTTTTTAATACTTGATTCTTGAAAAATTTAAACTCAGGAACTTGTAAAAACTCAATCTGAGAATTATCTGTACAATATTGCCAGAATGAGATAAATAAATATAACAAACACAAATAAAAAAATAATTGCTTTACTTTATATACTGCTTTCTACCTTATTTTATTTTAATTCTAAATAAAATTTAAGCACTTACTCCAGTACAGGAGAAAACTTTGATTCATATAAGAACTAACATTTTCGGTGTTTTATGCCATCTTCGGATTCAATTCTGTTGTAAACTTTTGAAAACCAAGAATTTACAACAGAATCGAACCAAAGATGGTGTAAAATGGCAATAGCGTCCTGGTTCTATTAATGTCTTTATGTGCCTGAACAGGATGTGTAGCACGTCAAAAGCGTTTGCATGTATTTAAGCTAATAAATTTAGTTTGATACTTTACTGCAAGAAGTGCTATGTTTTTTATTTAAGTAGTTTAGTTAAAGCAGTTTAATAGTATTGTTAGTTTGGAGCTGAGGCAGCATTTACATAAAGTCAAGAGGGAGTTCTTTAGAATAGTTTTGGAGCTGAGGCAGCAATTACATAAAGTCAAGAGGGAGTTCTTTAGAATAGCTATGAAGACAGTGAAAGCTGATGAAACCTTGATGTTTTTAAGAGTGCAAGCTTAATGGAGTACTACCTACTTCTATCTTTAAAATTAATTTACCAATTAAATCCAAAGCCGTCTTAAAGAAGACAAAGCAGATTTGCTTAAAGGTGGCAATTACAGATGTCAAGAGAGTTTTCTTTAAACTTAAGAGGCAACTAATGGAATGTGAGTACAAGTGTGAACTAGTTGAGGAATGGGATTTTATTAATTCTTGAAAATGCAAATGCAGAATCTAGGTGCAAGGCTTAGGAAGCTGCATGTTAAAAAGTTTAAGTGGATTCTCAAGAAACAATTGCCATGTAGGTGCAAAAAAGAGTTTGAATTGGATGAGGTACTGACGGTAATGGGTGATATACAGCTGCCTACTTTTGCTAGGAGAGTATTAGGTAAAGGCCCGTTATATGCACTGCTGAAGTGTTCCCCAATCACGGACGATATTCCGATAATTGAATACTTAATTAGAGACCAAAATGATTTAGAGAAAGAAAGTTTTAGATGGGAATTTGTACGACAAAAGCGTAAGTCTCTGAGTAAACTTAGAAGTATTGAAGTTAAGAGAGAATGGGTTGATATTAAGAAGACGGTTGATTGGTTGAATGAGAATAATTATACTGTTACTAGAGAGGATAAAACGAGGAAGATGGTCCAATTACATTAAGTAAGGCATCTTACGATGACTTCCTTTATAATTATATAAAGGAGTCCAAAACGGAGCAACTCACTAAAGATCCAACAGGAAAAGTTGAGGCGATGGTGAATAAAGTTATTAAGCATAAAAAGTTCCCGAGTGTCTGGAATGTTAGAAGACAGGAGGCTCCAACTTGCCTGCATGTTAAAAAGTTTAAGTGGATTCTCAAGAAATAATTGCCGTGTAGGTGCAAAAAAGAATTTGAATTGGAAGAGGTACTGACAGTAATGGGTGATATACAGCTTCCTACTTTTGCTAGAAGAGTATTAGGTAAAGGCCCGTCGTATGCACTGCCGAAGTGTTCCCCAATCACAGACGATTTTCCGATAATTGAATACTTAATTAGAGACCAAAATGATTTAGAGAAAGAAATTCTTAGATGGGAATTTGTACGACAAAAGCGCAAGTCTGTGTAAACTTAGTAGTATTGAAGTTAAGAGAGAATGGGTTGATATTAAGAAGATGGTTGATTGGTTGAATGAGAATAATTATACTGTTACTAGAGAGGATAAAATGAGGAAAATGGTTCTTTTAAGTAAGGCATCTTACGATGACTTCCTTTATAATTATATAAAGGAGTCCAAAGCAGAGCAACTCACTAAAGATCCGACAGGAAAGGTTGAGGCGATAGTGAATAAAATTATTAATCATAAGAAGTTCCCGAGTGCTGGAATGTTAGAAGATAGGAGGCTCCGACTTGCCCAAGAATTTTTGCTTATATTAAAGTCCATAAAACGCCTGTGCAGTGCCGGCCGATTGTGGAAAAAAGACTAGCGCCTACTTACGAGTTAGAGAAAACGATTGCAGAGTGGTGCAATGGATTACTAGGTGAGACAGAATGTTCGACGAAAATTACATCGTCAGTGTTAAGTAAAGTTAAGAGTTTGGAGTCTGCGGAAGGGAGGATGTTGGCCACGTACAATTTTGTAGCGCTCTACCCGTCTTTGCACTTAGAGCCTGTTTGCTTGCTTTTTTATCGGTTTTTAATGGAAAAACCTCCCACCGGACCAAGCGGATGCATCGCTCATCAGAGATGTTGCGCATCTGATTTGTTATTACTCCTATTTTACTTTTAGAGGTAAAATTTTTAAGCAAGTAGTTGGAGTACTGATAGGTAGCCCAATGGCCGGTACACTGGCTGAGATTGTTCTTAGAACGGTAGAAGAGCAGAAGTTGCATTTGTTCCGGCAGGAAATGGCGTTGTACGTTAGATACATTGACGATATACTGGTAGTTTGGAACGGTAACCAGGAAATAGATGAGTTTACTAAGGAGTTTACGCTGGTGAATTATGGCCTCAAGTTGAATGAGGAGCAACTTAGTGATAGTTGTGTTCAGTTTTTAGATCTGCAAATTCATTTGAAAGAAGGAAGAATAAGTACGAGCGTTTATCGGAAGCCTACATATAGAGCTATACTGATACCAGAATGGTCGAATGACCCGAGTAATTATAAGAAGGCGGCCTTCCGGAGTTTTTATAAAAAGGCGTTGATGTATTGTAGTAATAAAAAGGACCTAAATAAAGAATTAAAGTATATTATGAGTATACCAACTTGCCGGAGAATTTTTGCTTATATTAAAGTCCATAAAACACCTGTGCAGTGCCGGCCGATTGTGGAAAAAAGACTAGCGCCTACTTATGAGTTAGAGAAAACGATTGCAGAGTGGTGCAATGGATTACTAGGTGAGACAGAATGTTCGACGAAAATTACATCGTCAGTGTTAAGTAAAGTTAAGAGTTTGGAGTCTGCGGAAGGGAGGATGTTGGCCACGTATGATTTCATAGCTCTCTACCCGTCTTTTCACTTAGAGCCTGTTTGCTTGCTTTTTTATCTGTTTTTAATGGAAAACCTCCCACTGGACCAAGCGGATGCATTGCTCATCAGAGATGTTGCACATCTGATTTGTTATTACTCCTATTTTACTTTTAGAGGTAAAATTTTTAAGCAGGTAGTTGGAGTACCGATCGGTAGCCCAATGGCTGGTACACTGGCTGAGATTGTTCTTAGAACGGTAGAAGAGCAGAAGTTGCACTTGTTCCGGCAGGAAATGGCGTTGTACGTTAGATACATTGACGATATACTGGTAGTTTGGAACGGTAACCAGGAAATAGATGAGTTTACTAAGGAGTTTACGCTGGTGAATTATGGCCTCAAGTTGAATGAGGAGCAACTTAGTGATAGTTGTGTTCAGTTTTTAGATCTGCAAATTCATTTGAAAGAAGGAAGAATAAGTACGAGCGTTTATCGGAAGCCTACATATAGAGCTATACTGATACCAGAATGGTCGAATGACCCGAGTAATTATAAGAAGGCGGCCTTCCGGAGTTTTTATAAAAAGGCGTTGATGTATTGTAGTAATAAAAAGGACCTAAATAAAGAATTAAAGTATATTATGAGTATAGGTAAACGGCACGGTTACGACAGGTTTTTTCTTATGAAAGTTCTCAGTGAGGTTAAGAAGAGCCTGAGGAAAGAGGAAGAAGCTAAAAGGGAGAAGCTAGGCTTCTTACCAATCCCTTACCACCTGGGAAATCTGAAAATGGTCCGAAAAGTGGCGAAAAGGAGTAAGAAAAAGATAGCGCCAAGGAGAAATCCTACTCTGTTTAGTGTCCTACAGAATGAGAAGGACCCGCTGGAACATAGTGAGAAGTGTGTTTATAGGATACCGATAAAGGATAACAGTACGAATGAAGTTTCTGCGTATATTTTGGTCACTTCAAGATCGATTGCGAAACGTTTGGTGGAGCACAAGAGGGGCATAGAGCAAGCAATGCTTAGCACTGCATTGGCGGTAGAGGCTTATGAGAAGGACATCTGCATAGATTGGGGGGGTGTTAAGCAAATTAGGCCGGTGCCGGACCGCACGCAGCCGCTAGTGGCGGAATCCATTGAAATATTAGAGAGGTCAGTAGAAGAAAAAGTAATTAATGATAGAGTAGCCTGGGAACCTCCCCCAGCTTGGAAATACGCCATTGCCAATTTGAAGATGAGTGTGCTAAAAGTTTAAGTTTTTTATAGGACTTTTATAATTAGGCTAGGTTAATAATGTTCTTATGGTAATCTTTAATTCTTTATGTACAACTATGCAGTTAAATTCCCTCACTCACTTCAGAGGACCACTCTCCCAGCCTTAAAAACTTTGTGTATTTAAAAATTTATTTATCATTTTTAATTATTTTAATTCAACAAATAAAATAAATATATTGAAATAAAATATTTACTTCTCTATTTTAGAAAACCAAAGTTAGAAAAAATAACAGATTGATTACAGACTCATAAGTTACAGAAAATGCTAATTGATTAAAAAAAAAGTTAATGTAAAATTTGGCATTATCTGGAACTCACAATATTTTCATCATCAGGTTGATATGAAGAAGTAGCCAATTGCAGACAATCATCCAAATGATCATTTGCAATTTGGTTTCTTGATTTTTTTTGACATTCATATTTGAAAAACCCATTGATCACCCCTGGTTTACGAGAAAGCATTCAACTTAATATTTATAGGGAAATACTAATAGCATTAAGTAACCATGAAATAGACTGCCAGTACATAGAACTACTGCATATCATCTACAAAGGAAGCAATAGCCATAAGACAATTACACAAAGATAATAGGAAAATAAAAATGCAATGAGTTTGTCAAGGAGACAGTATTTCATCAAAGCTGTTTGCAACCTGCCTAGAAGAAATATTTTGATGAATAAATGGATAATTCCTATCCATTTATTCATCAAAATATTTCTTCTAGGCAGGAATTCTTCTAGGCTAGGAATGCAAAGGAATAAACATTAATTGAAAGTATTTCAACCACCTAATATTTACAGATGACATACTACTATTCGTACAAATACTGAATGAATTACAGGAAATGCTGAATGGCCTTGAGATACAGAGAAAACAGAACTTCAAATGAACTATGAGAAGATAAAGACAATGTTCAACACAGAAGTAAACCCAAACCAGTAACAGTAGAAATAATACACAGTTATAAGCTCTCAGTTAAAGTAAAAAACAATTATTTATTGTAGAGTACTTTCGGTTTCAGTGAACCATCATTAGTGCAAATATTACATCTTTATAACAAAAGAAGATAACCATTCTATCTTGTTTTGTTATAAAGATGTAATATTTGCACTGATGATGGTTTACTGAAACCGAAAGTACTCTGCAATAAATAATTGTTTTTCACTTTAATTGGAGCATTATAACTGTGTATTATTTGTGGTTTTAAAAGTGAATTTGGATATATATCTTAGTTAACAGTAGAAAGTCAGACAATTGAAAGGATAGAACAATACAAGTACTTAGGAAAATAATTACAACATAAGGAGAATAAATGAGAGAAATTCAACATAGGATGCAACTGTGGTAGCAAGTTCCTAAGGGATAATAGGATATGACAGATCTCAAAAGAAAACTCTTCAGTATGTGCATACTTCCAATAATATAGCTATGAAACATGGACCATTACAAAAAAAAGGAACAGAAATTAGCAACAACCCAAAGATGCATGGAAAGATAAATATTAGAATTCATCAGACGGGATCACAAGATCAACACCTGAATAAGAGAACAAACCAAAGTATTAGATATAATGGTAGCAATTAGAAGCAGTAAACAGCATTGGGCAGGCCACAGAGAAAGATACACCAATAACTGCTGAACATAGAGAACTACAGAGTGACAACCAAAGCAAGGAAAAAGACATCCTGACAAGCAGTACAAACACTGGAGAGATGACATAAGACATGTAATTGATTTCCAGTGAATACAGATTGCACAAGACAGGTACTTATGAAAACAAAAAAAGAAGGTATATATCCAGCAATGGATGAAATAGAAAAAAAAAAGATTATGAGAAATTTATGTTTCATCTATCAATAATTAAAAATTAAATTTGTTGCTGGAATTTTTACTGAGATATTCATACACTATGATATACAGGTAGGCCTCAATTAGTGCGAATAATTGGTTCCACGAATTTCTCGCACTATTTACTAAGATGCTTCGTTCATGCAATGCAAATTTTATAAAATTGTGGTTCAGACTGCGGCTGAGGTCTAGAAAGCGTTTAAACAATTGGCCCAACTGTTTTGACCTCTTGATCGGAACAACACAATAGTGATTACGATCAAAAAGTTCAAAAGTTATAGAAACTACTTGCTTAATACTAAAGTAGATAAAACACATCCCATTAGCAAGTATATATTTTTTATTTTAGCATAACATTTTCGGACTACAATAATCCCTCATCAGTGCTACTAAGAAATAGTCCCTCATCAGTTCTTAGTAGCACTGATGAGGGACTATTGTAGTCCGAAAACGTTATGCTAAAATAAAAATATATACTTGCTAATGGACTGTGTTTTATCTACTTTAGTGATTACGATTCTGAGAAGTCTGCTATTGTGAGAAGTAATGTGTGTCCGAAAATGTAGAGCGAGCTATAACACTTTGGAGCATTCTTCATGTAAGAAACTTTTTTCTTATTGACAAAAATATTTAAAAAGTTGAATTTTAAAAAATGTGCGAAATAGTGAATTGTGCGGAAGTTGAATGTGCGAAAGTCGAGGGACGCCTGTATCCTGAAAATTCCATAATTTTTTACAAAGAAGTATTTTCCTAATAAAAAAAAAAACATTAATAATAAATAAATTTGGCCTATTAGGTAAAATTTTGAAATAATTAAATTATTATATTAAAATCATTCACTGATCACCAACATATTTTTTATTGCTGACCTAGCTGCAATGGATTTACTAGTTTTAATTAATACTGCTGTTAATTTATAATGTTGTTATTAATGTTGCCTATTTTTTTGGATAGATAATAATATGGAAACTATAATAATTATAATTATTATAGTTTCTATATTAACCAGTTCATTACTATTGATATGTATAGACATCAAGGAAGTGGAACAAAAAATTATAAAAAATAAAATAAAAAATATTCAATCCTGATTTTATTAATCCAGCTTTTGCAAATCAATTTTTTTGTGTGCATATGTTGAAAACATACTCTTTTAAATGGTGATTCCTAAATTTTTCAATTGCCAAATTTTTTTAAAAATTATGTATAAAGAATGGCTCAATAGAATTTGGATTTTTTTCCCCACCCTGTCAGTTTTATAATTTAATCTATCAAAGTTATTTTGATTATGCAATTCAATAAATGATATTTTTGAAATTTTTATAAAAAATTGAATTTTTCATAAAAACCTATAAAATGATGAAAATTGAAAAAAATATTGTAAATAATAGGAAAATATTGGTTAATTCTGTTCAAATAAACTAAAATTATTTCTTAATTGCTCATTTTTTCTTTTAATTTCACTGGAATTCAGGAGAAAATTATGAAAAATGAAACGTAAACATCCTCAGGCCATCTAAAGGGATATGGCACTTTTATTGCTTTTAGAGAAATTATTTGCTTCCCAGGAAATTGCAGCCAAGCCTACTTTGCACATGGGTGTGAGGCATTGGGTGTTATGCAACAATAAACTATCTGCAGTCCAATTAGAGGAACAGAAAATTTATTTTAGGCATTTATGTATGAGATGAGACTATTTTTGTACGTATTAGGATCTTTTCATATAAACAAAAAAAAATTTACAAAAAGTATTGCTGAAAAACTGTTTTAATGAAGTAAAAACAAGTTAATAAATATCAAATATTAGTAAAAATGACAATATTTCAATGAATTCGTAAAATTTTTTAATTAATTATATGATATAACTTCATTCAATAGAAGTCAGTAACTCGAGGTTTTTTTATAAACAATTTCTGAAAATTTTGGCTAAATTTTTTCATTCTTGGCTCATTTGATTCAAAGGACATTTTACTATCTAAAAATATCAATTATTTCATTGGATTGCTAAAATTTCATTTAAAAAATAGTTTTTTCGTTGATCTCATATATGTAATGAAAAGTTGCAAAAAAAATAATTCCAAAAAAATGCTTAAATTCTTGGAAAGAGAACAAAAAAATGTAATAAATACAGGTAGGCCTCGATTAGTGCGAGTTCGAATAATGCGATTTTGATTAGTGCGAGCAAATATTCGATTAATGTGAGTTTTAAGCATAGACTAGTGTTACTAACAAAGCTCCACCTCCTTTTATGATGTCAATTAACAAACTACCGTTAATTTTCAGTTAGTAAAACTGGACTAGGAGCAGTCAAAGAACAGTCACTTGGCTTTGAAGGGATGAAACATCAGAAAGATGGGCTTTTTGCTGTTAACTGTTTAACATTACTAAACTATTATTTAGCTTTGCTATCGTGTACATACAGTATAGTACAGAATTTTCTCTTTTAAAAAGTATTGAAATGGATAAAAGGAAGAACACTTTTGATGATAAAACAGGAAACGAAAAAA
>AYEL01061867.1:0-25880 GCA_000484575.1 Olivierus martensii
AATATCTTTTATAATTAATTACTTTTTATATACAACTTTCATATTTGTAATATGTACAAAATTAAAGAAAAATTTTTCAAAACCACCAAAGTATGAGATAGAAACAAATAAAATTCAGTATATAAACTCAAAATTTCATTATAATTTTATTTTTGTAACTTTCATCTTATTTGAGATGCTATTATTTTCAAAAATAAATTACTTAACAGAAATCAAAATTGCAATATTGGAACACAATGGTATCCAATTTATTTGAAAACAAGAATTAAATTTCAAATTAAAATGGTCAAGAACCATATAGACTTGGGCATTATAATTAATAATAATAATAATAATAATAATAATGTCATTTTTTTTATATTGTACTTGTTCAAACATAGCTTGTCTGAACATGAATTTTTAAAGCTTTCACAATGTTTGAAGAGTGTTATTGAATCAAATGGAGAATATATATTCGATTAAATAAATAAGTGATTTATCTTTTATATCTTTTTTCAAAAATGACACTACTTTTTGAATCACCTGATGATGATGATAAAATGAAAACAGAATTTTATAGAATTGCTTTGAAATGCAAAATATATAAATTTTATACTTTATGTTATCTATCAACTAATTGTTGTTATTGTGAAATCATGATAATTTCTAATGCTCTCCCAAAATTAAAAGTGTATCAGTAATTGATTAATCTTCCAAAATAGGAATGCAATAAATGAAAATAATATCTTTATTATGAATTTTTTTTAAAGCATATACAACAGAATCTTACCAATTAAAGCCTACTCAGTTACAAATTTTAGTTACAATATATTTATATCAAAAATAAAACCAATCTTTCATTTTCTTATTTTATCAAGTTAATAAACTGTATAATAATATTAATTCTTTAACAATTCTTTGCACTTTTGATACTGGAATCTAACTTGAATATTTTTTATCTTAAATATTTGCTTTTTCAACAGTTTTTTGTAAATATATGATGGAGAATTTCTATTCCAAATTTAAAAATATAAAAAATTATTTTAAAACATTAAAAATTTTAACTATTTTCATATAAAAAATATTTAGCCTATTATATCATATCTGTAACAAGTTCATATCATATAATTTCTGCAATTCTGATAATTTAAAAGAAAAATACATAAAGAGCTTAGGAATACTTTCTATTCTATTTATTAATTTACAATCTATTGATTTCATATATAGATGCTTTCTCTTGTAAAATTCAAAGTGGAATTAAAACAATTTGCTTTCTCAAGAGAGAAAAAAAACAATCTCATTATTAATTTATTTATTGATATGAAAGGCTATTACTCTTCGGAAAAATAATCTTATAATAAAACTTATCCATGAAAAAGACATTGTTCATATGCATAACAAAAAATGAAAACATGTCAAGAGAACTTGATATAATAAAAATCATATAAATATATTAAAATTTAAAAAGACATATTAAAATGTCAATTAAATAAATAAAAACATCAATTTATATTAGTTTAAATATTTAATTATGTACTTTTTTGTGCATTTTAAAATTGTATAATAAAAATAAAAACTTTAAATCTTAACTTATGCAAATCACAGTAATTTGGTATTCATTCATTTGTATTTTTACAACATTCGATTATTCAACTATACATTCATCAAGATGTATTATTATTTGTAAATTCATTTATTAAAGATGTGCTAGCAAAATTTAAATAATCAAAGCTTAATAAAATATTAGACACTTCCGATTACAAAATGTTCAACACTGTAATCCATGTACAAACTTCAAGCATAATCTCATCAGTTTATGGACATACAAATAACTTTTCTCTTATAACAAAGTACTTATTCGGGTTACCCTTATTCGAAATCAGGTGCAAGAATAAACATCGTTTCAAAACATATTATTTTAAATTTCACAATTTGAAACAAATGTATAATGACGGATATCATCTCTTTTGCTATGAATAGTCTTACTATAGATATCTAATATCTAAAAAAGCTTACGCGCTTTTACCATTTACTAAACTTATCTTATTCTTTACCTATTTAACATCTCTCAGATGTAAAAGTATGAAAAATTTTCGAATTGATGAAAAATTCGATGTGGACTTGTCATCAATTGGTAAACAACGAAAACTCTCAAGCGAAGACAATTTGGCAAAACCGGAAAAGAAAATTAGCCAAAAAGAAGCTGAAAGAAAACAAAGGAATTTTTAATAATTTATCTAAATGTAAATGAAATTTGACTATATTTTATTTTTTAATTATTTTAAGAAATGTTCTGAAAGAAACAATCCCATATATAAACAAAATTCGATCTTATAAATAAAATGAAAAGTCTGTAATTCGTAAAACTAAATTACTATAGTTAAATAAGAAAAATTTATACTGTAGCATTTATGAATAATTATTTAATTATACTTTATAATGGATTTACACTTGTTTAAAAACATTTCACATTTAAAATAAAGACATCATATGAGCTAATAGCAATGATTTTTAAACAATATTAACAATTTACAATTCATTAATGGTAGTTTCCATTTCGACTCCATTTTATTAATGTAGAAAAACAATTTATAGAGACATATAGACAGAAATCATTACAACAACCCAAATTCATTGTTAAAGGTATGATAATTCACATAAGCTGAAATTAATAAATATACACCAACATTTTAATTTGGAAAAAAATTTTTCTTAAAACATTATTTGTACATTAGTTAACGCCACAATAAATCTGAATTACTGAAAAGACACATCGTTGTTTCAACCACAGGAATTTATTGTTAAAATAATTTTTGTCTGCAGGTATATACATTATTTTATTATATACTATTTATACTACGGTATAGTCAAAGTGGAAGTCATCAAGTGAATTGCAAGTTTTAATGTTGACTTAGAAATTATTCTTTTTGACTCACATGGTGTTTTATTATTATTTTAAAATAATTAATTAATTGAAATTAAATGTTAAATATCTTTATACAAATGTAAATTTTTAATAATAAAATTAAGAATTAACAAAAGTCGGCATTTTATTAAGAAATAAGATATAAAATCTAATTGTTAGAATAATCAGATTTTCAGAAATAAGATATAAAAATTAAAATTGAATTACGGAAACAAAAAAATTAACTCTCATAATAAGCAAGCATGTATTATTTATTATTTAAATACAATATAAATATAAAATAAATATTATACAAATACCAAATAATACTGTTAAATGACAAATCCATATCCAAATTATCTTTTGGAATATAAAGGAAATCGTTAAAATCGTACATTATTCTTTGGAGGTTTTGGCCTATGCTTTATTCTCCGATTCCAATTTATAAAATGCGTAGTTATTTTATGCTGTAAAATTTATTTAGCATGAACATATCAATGATGTATAATAATTACAAATAAATTTCTCATAAAGTGTGTGATGTAATTATTATTTTTAGTAAACATTCTTCTAGAGATGAGGAAATTATAGTCGTGAGCTGAATTTAGCTTACAAAGTCATCCAGAAATTTACTTTTGAAAAACTCATATAGTAGGGCGAGTTCCAAATCTCATCAGACTAATCAGTGATGATTGATTAGAACCAATCAGCAAGAAACTTGTCTGATTAACTCAACACTGATTGGCTTGATCACTCATCACTGATATTAGTCTGTTGAGATTTGGAACTCGCCCGTAGTTCTGAATTAGCTCGTATTTTATTGTTTCGAATTTTTTAAATTAGCGAAGAAATTAGTAAGCAACGAACTTTGCTGTAGTCAAAATGTTGGAGAGAAAAGGATACGTAATATAATAAATAGCGTATAGATAAAAAAAATAAAATAGCAAACATAATATTCATTCATATTTCGTATTTATTTGGATGGCCCATGCTCAATAAAATTTCCATATCCATGGTCTATTTATTTGTGAAAAGTTTGTTTTGTTGGTAAATTTTACACTCACTGTATTGATAGGAACTGAATTCACTTATCGTCTAACCCGTGTATCGTAAGAGGCAATTAAAAATCAGACGGATTGGTCACGTGGAAATGCTTCAGCTTTCTATCATGGAGGAATTGGGTTCGATTCGGATCCCACTTCTTGCTAATTTAATCATTGAGTCCGAGCCGGTTCATCGATCATCATCCTCCACAATCCGACTGATTCCTTTGCAAGGTAGGCAGCTCATAAAGATCTTAAGACATTGCTCTAATGGGCTATAGGCCCTGCTCCACCGTGAAGGATACAGGTATCCTTCTGCGAGATGTAACTCTGCTTTAATCATTGCCAAGCACGGCGGAGATAGAATCCTCCCCTTTCTGGTCCACTTCATTGTGAGAAACAAAGCTAATCCAGTCGGCCCGTCGGGTGGAAAATCCTTCCGATCTCGGCCTCTCGTGTACGGTGTTGCTATAGCAACCCTATCTCTCTCCCTATCTCAGTAGGACAGGAGTTAATTATTTAGTGGTGCTCGACAGTATGCTCTGTAATTCGGATCCTGAAGGAATTTCGTATTTATTTGGATGGCCCACGCTCAATAAAGAGCACCACTAAATAACTAAAAGCCTTATCGGTCGACATATCTCGGCTATAGCCGAGATAGGGAGGTGTCGAGCACCACTAACTGGAAACCTGACAACCCACCTCGAAAGCAAAACTCAACGGGGGAAGGAACTCCCACTACAGGAGGAACCTTGTTAAATCTACCTGAATCGCAACAAATCGACAGTCAGGCCAGGGCAGTTATGCACCAATGACTTGTGACCGTGCCAACCCCTAGGAACAGTATCTAGGTCTTAGACTGATATTCACTCCTAATGGCAGGATAAGCACTGAAAGCGCATACCATCCCTGTTGTCAAACGATCGCGGATGATCGTAGAAAGCCAGAGATCGCCCCATTTCGTATCCTTATGTAGCCTGTGCAATCGTGACTGCCGCAGGCCGACACGATAACGGGACGATATCGACCGACGCACGGCTAGGCCGGGCTCTAACGCCTTGCCGTGGCCGAATATCACTCGGGTAAACTTCACGAGGTTTTGCGTTCTCTCTAGGGAAGCAAGCTTCCCCCACTCATTTAGGCTCATTTATAACTGTGACTGTGTGCCTAAAAAATCAACATGGCCCTGCTCCGCCGAATGGCACTACAGGGATCTTTCTGCGAGATGGAACTCGGCTTTAATCATCGCCTGAGCTGTCGGCAGGGAAAGGAACACCACCTCTGCGCCACTTCAGCAAGGGGGCCACACTGGTCCAGCAGGCCTGCCGGGCAGAAGATCCTTCTACCTCGGCGCCTTGCGCCCGGAGTTGCCGAAGCAACCGAAACCATAGCCGAGATAAGACAGTACAGAGTACCGCTCACACAACTGAACAAACTTCCCACTGAGTCTTTGATACAACGGCGGAAGGTCCTCTCAAAGGGAGGAACCACGAGTATCACCCGAACCACGAATGATCGTGGACGGGGCAAGACGGTTCATTAGATCATCTAGTGACCGTGCAAGCAACTCAAACATCACCTAGGTCTTAAAAATGTATCGCTCCTAGTGGAGGGGTGCGCACTCGAAGCGCAGACCGCCCCTCAAAGGTCGCAAGCGACCAGGAAAGGGCGAGAATCTTCTCCGGTTCGATCTCCGATGCAGCTCAGTGTCCGCGCCAGACTGGTGGGCCACCATGGGGACGATATCGACCGACGCCGTGCAATGGCTTTAGAAAGAAATGCTATTGAATTTAAGAGAGAGATTATAATAAAACTTTTTCCAAAATAAATATTATGTGAAATTTATTTTTAAATTATTAATGAAAATATAATCTTAATTTTATAAAATTAAATCTTTTTAAGTTTGAACAATATTATTATTAATATATTTTCTCTTAAGTTTGAAAAATATTATTATTAATATATTTTCTTAATTCTAAAGAATTTATAAGAAAATTTTAATATTTCTTGTTTTGATATTGTGATATGATACACAATTTTTTTTAATTGTATACTGTTTTTCTGAATTTAAAGTTAGATCAGTAAAACAGATTATATTGATAACATTTAATATTTTTTGATTGTATATATAATATAATTTTTAATATTGATTACCTCTATTTTATTTGGTTTCTATATTAATGATATTCATATAAAATTTGTCTTTAAATTATTAGTTTATAAAATGGCTCTTTAAATCTGACTAATAAACTTAATTTATTTAAACAAAAAAAGCATCAAACTATAAATAATTTATTTAAATGTTAAGTTTTCAGAAATATTTTAATATATTTGAAGTGTAACTTTATAAAAATTTTAGTAACAGAATAATCATTCTTACAAGTTAGAATGTGTATGTTTTGTTATCATTCAGAATAATATAATAAAACAGTTAAGCTAATAACACAATGTCTCTCATGCTGTAAACATATTTAAATTATAGAATACAGTGGGTGATCGGTTAACGAACAGTTCGGATAACGAAGTAAGCCCTCTCACCACGTCTAGGTGGGCCCCACTCCAGAGAGGCTTCCCCCACTGAGGCCGAATCTCCTACGGTCCGAGCAGACCAACTCTCGAATGGGCACCGTTAAGGCTTCTATCCCTAGGCCATTCATCCTGGCGGCACGGTATGTCATCATGGGATTTGGGACCCTTTTAGAGAATTCGTACCTCACGCAGGACATACGTCGGGCCGATTCTTAATCCCGGACTCGCGGGGACTGGGCGGTCGAGTGGCGAACTACGGAGCATACACCGGAGAAGAATGAGTACAGCCAGGCTCTACCGACCCTATAGGTATTTTTTGTCAACAGATGACGCCACACTCCATTCTGGAAGAATACTATGGGCGAGACAGAAACAAGCCCTTCCATATGCTGCCCACCCCTGCGGAGGGATCAGCCGGATTGTGGAGGACGGGGATAACGGGCCGGGCTCGGACCCAATGGTAAATATTTTCAAAGGGTGGGACCGAGAATCGAACCCGGGTCCCCCAGAAAAGAAACCCGAAGCGTTTCCACGCGGCCAATCCATCGACTGATCCTATAAGCAGAGCCGGATTTGCATTTTTAGGGGCCCTAAGACGAGCAAGGCTTTGGGGCTCTTAAAGATTCAAATCAGCTATGTCTAATTTTAAAAGCTCCTTATAACTTATAAGGAACCTTTAAAATTTTACTTTCTATCTAGCACTTTAATAAAAACCCATTTTTTCTTATTAAAAGTTTATAAAAGTTGAAAACTGATTGATAGTTTTGGGGCCCCTGGAATTGCGGAGCCCTAGGACGCGGCCTAGTATTGGTAAATCCGGCCCTGGTAATGCCGGCCCTATTGTTAAATCCGGCCCTGCCTATAAGTTAGTTTAGATTGGTTAAGCCGCCATATCCACAGATTAATAATACAGATGGAACACTTAGCTAATACAGGGAAATTTCAGTACCACAGCGCCTTCTCAGTTAGGTCATTTAGTGTATTTTTCTTGAATGTTAAAGTTTTATAATTTTTCAAGACATTGATCAGTATTAATATTTCCAAAATCATTTAAATAATAAAGGATAGTTTGTTTATTTTAAAATATAGATTATATTGAATAATAATATTACGTAGTATTCTGTTTCCCACAAGCAGCTTTGGTTTCTAGTAGCCATCTTGTTTTTCTATAACGGTTTGATCGTAGCTCTGGGATCGAGTTAACTTTTGTTATTTATTAAAGGTATTTAGTATAGATTGGAAGATATTGGATCAATCCTCCATATAAACAGGAAGGTATATTTGAATTTATGGGCCATATTCTCCTTCATATAAACATGAAGAAGAAGAAGAAGAAGAAGATGATGATTGGAATTTATAATATTATATAACGTATTTTCTGCTGAGAGAGAGAACTCATCCCCTTGGGCTTAGTAAACGTACTGTATATTAGTTATTTTGAAAAATTTCATTATTGTTATTTAATATCACTACATATTTTTTGATATATAACTTCAGTTTGTACAAATATCATTTTTCAATAAAATTATATTAATATATTATACGTTGTTTTCTGATGCTAGAAAATAGAATATAAATATATGAATACAGGTTTCATTAATGTTTAACAATTCGGAAAGAAATTAGTAGCAAATTTGTATTATACGTAATTCGAATGTATAAAATCTAAAGTATGATTAAAAATCAACTTTTTATTTTTAAAAATACATTTAACTTCTTAAAATCGAAAATAAATCGAGAAGGTAGTATTTACAATAACGATTATACAGAAAGTACAGCTATTTTTGTGATGTCATATCCTGCCTTCTTTTATTATCTTTGTTTATGATGACGTTTAACTGTTATAGCGCCATCTAAGTTACGTTACGTTCTAAGCAATGTGAATGGTTCTTTATATAACTACGTCATTTTGAAAAGTTACCATTGAAAGTATAGGAAGTGTTCCATCTGTATTAGTAATCTGTGATTAATATATTATACGTTGTTTTCTGAAGCTAGAAAATAGAATATAATTATATGAACACACAGGTTTCATTAATGTTTAACAATTCGGAAAGAAATTATTAGCAAATCTGTATTATAAATATTTCGAATGTATAAAGTCTAAAATATGATTAAAAATCAACATTTTGTTTTTAAAAATACATTTAACTTCTTAATATCGGAAATAAATCGAGAAGGTATTCACAATAACGATTATACAGGAAGTACAGCGTTTTTGTAATGTCATATCCTGACTTTTATTGGCTTTGTTGATGGTGACATTTAATTATTAGTAGCGCCATCTAAGTTACGATCTAAGCAATGTGATTGGTTTTTTATATAACTACGTCATTTTAAAAAGTTGCCATTTTTTTGTTAACAGATGACGCCACTTTCCATTCAGGGAGAATAGTAAGTGACGAGGCAAAACAAGCCCTTCCATAGGCTGACCACCCCTGCGGAGGGGTCAGCCGGATTGTGGAGGACGGGGATCGACGGGCCGGGCTCGCACCCCATGATAAATATTTTCAAGGGGTGGGACCCGAGACTCAAACCCGGGTCCTCCAGAGTGGAAAGCCGAAGCATTTCCACGCGGCCAATCCGGCCGACGAAAAGTTGCCATTGAAAGTATAGGAAGTGTCCTATCTATATTAGTAATCTGTGGCCATATCCTCATAGGATATTCTTTATCTGGCGGCGGCCACATAGAGTCCACCACAGGCTGACCAACACCCATGATGGGATCAACCATATGGTTGAAGGATGGGGTTCAATGGACTGGGTCCAGACCCTCCTGAAAAACTTGAAGTGTGGGATCCGGATCCTGTAAGGTGGTAAGCCACAGCTTTATCACACAGCGATCCGGTCAACTCGACCCTATAGGAATTTCTTATTTAGAGACAGTGTCTGGGGACCAGGCGGGGCTGCTCCAGGCTTTCTCGACACTGCAGAACCTTTCTATAGAAAGTCAAACGAGGCCCGAGACGAATCAGTTCGACTAAGATTTCCCTTGGCGGTTTACTTTAGCCATCCTTTATTTCGATACGCCGCCCGAAGAACACGTCGTCTGCATACGCCTCCGATAAGTGGATGGGTGGGTGTTGGGTTAAGGTTAAGGTTAGGTAGGTTAAGCCGCCATATCGCACGAGGGATATTCTGTATTTGGCGGCGGACATTTATACAGTCCATCACAGCTGGCCAACATCCATGATGGGATCAACTAGAAAGTTGAAAGATGGGGTTTATCGGGCCTGGCCCGGACCCCTCCTGATAAACTGTAAGTGTGGGACTAGGATTTGAACTCGGTTCCTCTAGAGTGGTAAGCCAGAGCTTTATCACGCGGCCATCAGGCCGATAAGTATCGGGTCATCTTTCTCCAGATATCGTCAAACTCTAGGCGCCACTTACACTAGTCGCCAAAACTGTGGAAACGTTTTGGAAAAGTGTATTTTTGAGATTTGATGGCTCTAACACTACTTTTCTGGAGCAATACCGTAAAATTATATATCAAAGGAAAGATAATTTAATCAAGAATGTAATGCAACAAAGTTTGTTCAATTATATGTAGTCTATGAAAAGTTAGCCATATAACCAGAAAAATGAAGCACAACTTGGTTAGGTTGATATGAAGTAGCTTTCCTTCATTTGAAAGTAGCTAATGAGCATGAGTGTTTAGAAAGCCAATAGAATCACAGTAGGATTCAGCTATTGATGTCATGTGTTGGAACTGAGAGAGGAAATTTGTCAGTCTGTTATGTAATTGCCATCAAATTGATTGTTTTTTGTGTTCTTTCCTTTAGTGAACTTGTAAAACGCAATAAAATTAAAAAAATGACACAAAGAGTTGACTAGTCACCCAGAAAGCAATGCAAAATAGTACTATTAAGTGAACAAGGCTCCAGTTATGAAGAAATTAGAAAAAATTGGTGAGAACTTAATCAAAGATGGCATTTTTAAATTCTTGAAATGGTATAAGGAGACTCCGTCACTACAAAACCAGACTTGTAAAGACAGGAAAAAGTGACAAAAACAAGTAATGATAGAAGAAGTGAGAGACTATGCCTACGTGATAAGAAAATCATCTGGGTGTATACAAGATGAAATGGTGCAATGCAATCTGAAGTTAAGTGCAAGGACTGTTCGGCGCAGACTACCAGAATTTGGTCTAAATACTAGAATTCCATAAAAAAGCCATTCTTTTCTCTGAAACAAAGGTTGAAAAGATTAAACAGAGCTAAAACCCATGTTAACTGGACAGCAGAATAATGGGACAATGTTATTTGGAGTGATCAGACCAAACTCTCCGTTTAGTAGTGATGGCATAAAATACGTAAAGAGAAGAATTGGAGAAGATTTGCATCCTGATTGCATTACACCTACTGTGAAATACTCAGTTAGTGTTATGATTAGAGTGACCATTCGTCCCGGATTTTCCGGGACAGTCCCGGGTTAATGCCCCGTGTCCCGTATTAATATATGTCCCGGAAAATGTCCCGAATTAGATAATTCATCATATCATGTGAATATTATAATATTTGATTATATTTTATTCGCGCGTTCTACGTACATGACTATATGAACGCATTCACTCATCTACGTGCATGCTTGTGTTTACAGTCACCACACACACATGCACACACAGTTTAAGATTAAAGGAGCACTTGCAAGTGTAGTTATCAGTTGTTCGTTATTCTATTGAAACGCATATACAGGTAGGACTCGATTAGTGCGAGTTCGAATAATGGGATTTCGATTAGTGCGACTTATAAAATTGATACCTTTTTTCAGTTAGTGCGAGCAAATATTCGATTCATGCGAGTTGTAAGCATAGATCAGTCTTACTAACAAAGCTCCATCTCCTTTTATGATGTCAATTAACAAATTACCGATAATTTTCGGTTAGTAAAACCGGACGAGGAGCAGTCCAAGAACAGTCACTTGGCTTTGAAGGAGTGAAACATCAGAAAGATGGGCTTTTTGCCGTTAACTATTTAACATTACTGTACTATTATTTAGCTTTGCTATCGTAAACATACAGTAGAGTACAGAATTTCCACACGCACGTATTTACGTGTGCTTCGTATGCAATGGACGTGGTGCTCTGTCCCGCATTATGTTACGATAAAAATGGTCACCCTCGTTATGATATAGGATTGTATGGCACCAAAAGGAGTGGGCAGAATTTGCATGGTTAAAGGGAATATAAATGCTCAAAAATACATAAATGAAATACTTGAGCCAAAACTGAAGCTTTCTGCACATGATCTTTTCCAAGATAATGAAGCATTTATATTTCAACAGGATTCTGCTCCATGTCATATTACTGCTGTGTGCAAAAAGTAGTTCAAAATAATCATATTCCACTGCTGGAATTGCCTGGGTTCGATTGGGTTAAGGTCCAGACCTTAACCCAATCGAAAATCTATGGAGCCGGACAAAGAAACTTGTTAGTCAGAAGCAACCAAGCAATAAAACCAATTAATAGAATCAATAATTCAATCTTAGTTTCACATTATAACATCTGCAGAACTAAAATCTTGATTGACTTCAAGTTTTTCACATGGGAAAGCGTTGTAAGGCATAATTAACACTAAAGGTTACATAACTATTAACTCACTTAGTGAGAAGTTTTGTGTATATCATTTTTTCTGTATGTTTCAATTTTCTTCTTTATAACTGTTGTTCTATTAAAATATCCTTCATAAAAGTTATTGCATTACATTCTTGAATAAATTATCTTTCCGTTGATATATAAAATTTTATGGTATTACTCCAAAAAAAAGTGGCTTTATGAACCATTAAATTTCAGAAATTCACTTTTTCCGAAAAGTTTCTACAATTTTGGCCACTAGTGTAGTTTCTCCCTGTCAGTATGCAAAACAGATACAGACATAACCGGTAAGCCCGCCTTGTCGCAGGTGGAGGGCCGCGACAAGGCGGGCTCTTCTTGGGAAAGAGGGTGGGTAGCCTGTGGACAGGTGTGTTTGGTCCCAACACTTAGTACGCTACCTTAATGGAAAGTGACGAGATCTGTTAACAAAAAAAAAAGCGGTAGGGCATTCCAGTGCCATCGATTATGGAATTAGCTGTCAGGTGAAGGACGTGGTCCTTGGAACCGAGCCCGGAACTTTTCTGAAAAAACTGTTAGAGAAACTTTAGGATTTGAGAAATTAAGCCCGAATTTTCCAAGATGGAAGGGTAACATTCGTCTTGGAAAATCCGATCTATGAAAAAACGAATCTACTTAAAAGAACACCATAGAGAAATTTAAAATTTTCTTCAATTAAATTTATCAAGAAATTAGGAAGAAAAAAAAAAAACGTTTTGAAAGTATTATTTTTGATTTCTCTTTTTGGGAAATTAATCTAGAACAAATTTTCTTCAATTAAATTTATCAAGAAATTAGGAAGAAAAAAAAACGTTTTGAAAGTATTATTTTTGATTTCTCTTTTTGGGAAATTAATCTAGAAAAAACATTCTCTTCTAAGTATTCTTTTTAGAAACCATGGAAATTAAAAAAAATTATCTGTAATTAAAATGTTTTAAATTTTCTAACGAGTTGTTCTTCGAGTCTCTTTCTATTTCAATGAATGATTTTTAATAATAATAATAAAAAATTGCCTACATAATAAAGTCCAACCAAAGAGAGTTAAATCGAAAATCTGAATATTGTATAGGGAATAGACCTATATAAAAAGTAATTTTAGAACCTGACGATGTTAGGATTAAATTAATTCCAGTAACGCTAATTTTAAAATTCTGATTTTAAATAAAATCATTAAATCAAATATCTTATTTCATAAAAATTATTAATATAGGCATTTTTCTCATTTCCATTTTTAACAATTTTGTTCAAAAATTAATGATTTTTTTCAGATCAAATCTTAGAAAAAATAAATTCTGTAGAGTTTATAAAATCAATTTGTTATGGAAATGAAGAAATCTGTGTATAATCCATCAATTAAATTCAATGATGTTTAGATTTCAGATTTCAAACTATATCTTTATAAAGATATTTAATTTAAGTAGCTTTATAAACAAATCAATGAAAAATCAGACTATTAAAAAAATAGGTTTTGTTTAAAACTTATTTCTGTAATAGTCTGCATTTTGGCTGAGTGTAATGATGATGCAAAATATAATATATACATAACGGCGAAATATCAACAGGAAAGCAAATCAGGTAGCACATAAGGGAACATATTTTTTTTTTTTTTGTAGCTTAACGCCACTTTTCATCAAATGGATTTTAAGCGGTGGGTATTTCAATATCTGTCACTTAGAATCCCTCTGGATAGAAAGCGACGTTATGCTATATAAAAAGCCCATTTGATAGATGTCTTTTGTATGGTAAGCTTGGTGGATAAATTTTGATTGCCTCTTTCCACTCAAATAAAGTACTAAGGGAGCAATTATGGGTAAAAAATAAAAAATAAAAATAAAACAAATGCAAAAATATAGAGGCAGCAAAGAACCGTTCCAACTCAATCTACGTGATAATGCATGTAAACCTATACCTTATTACTCCTCTATACCTTACCTAGTATAGAGGAGTAATAATAACCTATTCTATGTTAAGCCTGGATTCCACATTACCAGAAACAGCAAACAGACAACAGAAACAGAACAACTTACTGTTGTCTGTCCTCTGCTCTAGTTTGTTTCCATTACAGCAGAAATTCGAAACAGTTTTGTACAATAGCGCATTCCGAGGCCATTTTACATCCTTTGCCGATCGATAATCACGGGTAACTTTGTGAAAAGTAAACTATAATACTATATTTCTTTTTCTTATTTTGTTTTTTATAAATTAGATAAGAAATATAGTATTATGGTTAACTTTTCATAAAGTTACACGTGATTATCGATCGGCAGAGGATATAAAATGGCGCGGAATGCGCTACTCTATATATTTAGGTATTTACAGTTTTGTATATTGCAGCGACCTCTTGCGATGTTTAAAAAGTCAAACAAAAATGGACGACGGCACAATGATTTTAACACAGTTATTGTCTTTGGCAAAAATTGTCCTTATTAATGTTGAAATTAAAACAAAGACGAAAAAGACATCATAGATTTTGGATAAAAAATATCTTTCAAAATAGAGAGAGATACGGTTTCCATACTCGACTAGTTCGAAAGTTTCGCTCTCAAGACTAAAAATATTATTTCGAATAAGTTAATCAAATTAACTATTGTTTCCGCCGTTTTGATTTTTAAGATTTCAGTTCATGACATTAAATAGACGTCACTCGAAGCGAGACACATGATTGGTTAAAAGTACAACACCAAGCGCTGCAGAAATTTAAAAGTTGAAATTTTGTCTGTTCTACTTTTCTGCAGACGATTTGCAAACGTCTGCAGAAAAGTAGTAAACGTTATAAACAGGAAGTGACATCACATTTGGGCGTCTGTTGTCTGTTTCTGCAGTACGTTCTGGTGATGTGGAATCCAAGCTTTAGGTAGAAGCTTAGAATTATGTTAGTAGATATTAAGTACTATGTTATTAGAAACCTAGAACCGTGTTAGTAATATATCTAGAACTATGTTAAGAGGAAGCTTATCTTAAGTTAGTAAAAGACATAACTGTTAATAGCTAAAACAAATATATTTTTATTATTATTTTTTAATTTTTTTCCTTTTTATTTTATTTTTTTGTATTTTTTACATCATTTTTTGTTATTATTATTATTTCCTTTTTTATTTAATTAGGTAAAATGTTAGTGTGTTAGTAACTTAGGACAAGACTTATATCTACAATCAACATATCGCAATCATTCAGCTTAAGAACTGATAGGATAGAAGGTATTAGTAATACTCACCAGACCTAACCTAAATATTCTGATATCTCCACTCCCACTGGAAAGAAAGGATGAAAGTAGACATACCACCGACGCACCTCAGCCATCGGTAAAAACCAATGGAAGTTCGTCACTGGAGAAAAACCAACAGCTGAAGTGTACCGGAGGAGGCAGTTTGCGCCTGGAAATAAGAATCCATTCACACAATATTGGCATTATATCTGATGAAATTGGAAATCTGATACCAAATAAATCGATCGGAAATAATATAAACAGAGGTAACCAATTGGAAACATGCTAAAATCAAAAGAAAAGAAAACTACTGAAAAATTCAAAAGTACAAGAAATAGTAATGAGAAACACCAGGAAACAGCTGGAAATACAAATAAACGAAAGTACTAATGCAAATTAAATCAAATAATTCAAGGGAGCGATAGAAAACCACAAGAAACACCGCAGAAGCAATCAATTAACCCTAGATTATTCAAACTAATTGAAGAAACAGGTGGATACACTATAAAACTTTGGAAAGGCTAAAGTCAACTTTAATAAGTGAAATAAAGTAATATCGAAAGAACAGAAGAGAACGAAAGAAAATCCATGGAACTGTGAACAATAATGCCCCACAAAAGAAATGCAGAAACCTATTGAAAGAACTTCAACAAGAGAAAAGCCGAGGGACACTAATAACAGCCTTCATGCTGTTAGGGAAATATCAAAATCTGCCTATATATATATATATATATAATAATAACAATAATGATAAAACAACGCAATTGGGCTGCTGCCCAGCCCGTCCCCCTCAGCTCACAGAACCAAGGAAGGAAACAAAGAATGAACCTACGAGAAACTCAGAAACGGTGATTGATATCAACACTGCAAAAGAATCACAAAAGTTCAACTGTAACATTACAACTAGAGGAAAGCCGAGAACACCAATTACAACCCTCAAAATTATTAATGGAAAATCAAAACCAATCTTAACATAAAAGTACAATAACAGTTCTCAGAACTGAAAGAATCAGGAAAACCGAGCTTAAAGGATAATAATATCACCAACTACTATTATTTCGTAACTTAATAGATAATCCCAATTGGTCAATGTATCCTACTGAAAAACCAGTAGACAAAATGTGTGAACTGTAAGAGAAGGAGGTCATTATGAGCAATAGGAGGGTCTGAGAGTTGAAATAGAAGGAAAAGACAATGTAGTCAATCATCCAATCCTGACTGCTATAACCATAGCAGGGGAGCACAAGTGGAAAAGAAAAGTTCAAACCGTTGGTAACCCCAGCTTATCCACCGGAAGAAGACATCAATGTCAGAAATAAAAAGATAAAAGCAACCAACTCCCAGACCCAAGAAACATGTTATGTTAAAGAAGGAAGTTCTAAATGATACTGTTTGCGGGACCGTATTTTATGGAGGACTCAATGAAACATGTTTTAGTGAGATTTGCTGTCTGTTGATCTTTAAATAGCATATGTAATGGGACTGGCCAGGGTTCATGGAAATATGTTATCAGCTTTCTCCGCCACAAATCAAAGAAACTACAGTCGTAGCCAATGTGTTCCACTGTATCATCATCCCCACAATTACGGTTACATCGAGAATAGGAAAGAATTTTGAATCTATTCAAATAGAAATTTAATTTCCCATACTGGGTTAAGAAAGTCGTTAATCCGCAATGAAAAATCCCAAGGTGTATACTTAACCGGCTGTTAAGACTTGGAAAAAATTTGACTAATTTCGAACTTTATTATCTGTCCCCCATCTACTTGACCAGCTGTCCCTTGATCGCTCGCGAAGAAAGGAGGTGTCTCTGTTTAAATATGCCGCGCGTGCCAATGTGTCAGCCAGCTCGTTCCCGAGGCAGGCAGAATGCTCCTTTACCCAACAAACACGTGTCCCGTAAAAGGTGACGCAATTTTGAAATCGCTTGAATACGCTAAAAGCTAGTTTAATTTTAACATTTGGATGTCGAATATAGTTCAACACAACAGTTGAATCCGTACAAATAATTATGTCGCATAAGGTTACATTTCAAAGCCTCTAAGACTGCAAGTAATTCTGCCTGAACTATAGTACAGTTAGGATTAGCTTTAAAATCAGAACACTGTAAAACCTCCCTACCTTGGATAACACAAATCCGAACAATAAAGCCTCCCTGGCTCGGGTAATGCAAAAGGCCGACCCCACACCGTAGTTTGATTTGGAATCGTTTGTATAAATGTAACACTTGTCGCTTTCCATGTAAGATATTGATATTATGTAATCGATATTATGATAAGAGGGATGAGGGAGTGATCGGAAGTCAGCCGGAACCTCCAAAAAGTCCTGAAAGTCTTTCCCATCAATTTCAAACCTACCAGAATTAAGTGTAAAGTACAACTGACATTTTTCCCTTAAGAGAAGATCCATGAGAGAGAGACTTGATAGATGCCAATATCCCTGGTAGGATCTTTTTTTTGTCAACAGATGACGCCACACTCCATTCTAGTAGAATACTAAGTGGCAGGGCGAAACAAGCCCTTCCACAGGCTGCCCACCACCCCTTGGAAGGGGTCAACCGGATTTGGAGGACGGGGATCGACGGGCTGGGCCTGGACCCCATGATAAATATTTTCAAGCGTTGGGACTCGAGACTCGAACCCAGGTCCTCCAGAGTGGAAAGCTGAAGCGTTTTCACGCGGCCAATCCAGCCAACTTACCTAGTAGGATCAATCATCAAATGAAGGATGAATTCAACGAGCTGGGCCACGACCTTTCTGAAAAATACTCTGGAGATCATGAACTTCCTGAAACTCTGTGGAATTTGAGAATTGAGCACAGATCCTTCAAGGCGGAAGCAGAACATGCTTCTATCCGACCGATGCCTTAAGAAGTGCTTTTCTTATGTGTTTTTACTTTTTAATGCCGTTATCTACTCGGTGGCCTAAACAGCAAAGCATTTCTATGACCACTTCGGGCTGTCCACATTCCTGATGGAGTCAGCTGTCACGTGGAGTATGGAGTTCATTGAGCGGGGCCCAGACCCTTCATGAAAAAAACTGGTGTGGGATCCATGAATTGAATTCAGATAATTAAATTAGTTTTAATTAAGCCGCCATATTACATATGGGATATACTATAACCTGGCAGTTTCCATTTTTAGAGTCCATTATAAGCTAGTCAATTCCGGTGATGAGGTCAGTCAGAAGAGTGAAGGATGCGGTAAACGAGTCTGAGACCTTCCTGAAAAACTGGAGGTGTGGGACTCGGAATTGAACCCCAATCCGACAAGATGATAAGCGAATGTTTTATCATGCGGCCATCCAGCCGATCTATATAGAATTAAGATTCAACTTTATAGTTTAGGAAAATTATCTATCAAGAACTTTTTCAATGTAATCATGGCATTACAACTAGGGATGGGGATTTGGGTTGTACTTTAATATTGGAGACCAAGAACTCGTCTAAATCTGGATCCTATACCAAATACCAAACAGATTTTTCAGTTTTGATCTGAGCCGAGGTTGTTCCTAACGATCAACCCCACCATGGCAGTGCCGGATTAACATAGTAGCAAAAATAGCATTTGCTACGGGCAAATGCTACTTTTGCTACTATGTTAATCTTTCAGGTGGCCCACGCCAATGAATATGTACATAATTTTTTGGTCATCTAATACGAGCGTTAAACCAATGATCTTGTGATTTATGCCATATTTAGCGCCTTTTCATTTGGTATTGCGAAATTGTGAGAGAAACTGTTAGTACGACTCTGAACATAAACTTCTGCCTGAAATGGATACATCCTATATCATCAACAAATTTGCTCATGCTAAATGTAGAAAAATTAATATTTAATGGTGTTATTTTTGATAATGATAATTATTATGCAAATTAAAAATATGTGTTCAAATATATTTGCGTTGTTTTATTGTTTTTTTTAATATAGGGCCCCTTTCTTAACCTGCTACAGGCACCGCACTAGCTTAATCCGGCACTGCACCATGGCTGTAGGCGGTCCGTAGTGGCTTTGGAAGAAGTAGCTACGCCGTTTAGTTTTCCCAATAGGATAAAAATCGATGAAAAATCTAGAAAGAAGTAAGAAGACTTGCTATCTGTTATCTCTCTTATTCCGAACTCTGTTCGACTATAATATTTAACACTATGTCTTAGACTTAATTGATAATTTTTATCAAACAGTTCTAAAAATAACTTTAAAAGTTTCTGTTCTTTCAAGTAAATAATATAGTACGAAAATACTGTATAGAGATCGGAAATAATTTTCTTTAATTAAGATATAATATTGAAACAATGAACAAACATTTATAGAATGACAATCTGAAATATAAAAACATTGATTTAAAATACAGTGGTATCTTGGTTAACGACGGCCTCGGATAACGACGTACTTGGTTATTGACGAGTTTCTACAAGAAAAAATGTCTCGGTTAACGACGCCTGATTATAACTTTGACAAAATAGAGCTCTGTAAAACACTCGTCATCGATGTCTCGGTTAACGACGCAGGCTTTGGTTAACGACGCCTGATTATAACTTTGACAAAATAGAGCTCTGTAAAACACTCGTCATCGTATCACGTGATTCGTTAGCTCATTTGTTAATCGTTATTTTTTTTATCACAATCAATTCAAATCCAACAATATCATTATTAAAATAATAAAATAATCGCAATCAATTCAAATCCGACAATATCATTATTAAAATTAATAAAATTATAATTATATAAAAATATATTTAAGAAAATGATAATTAACATATAGTAATGCAAATCATTTAATTAATTAAAAATAGATGTGGAACAGTTCATTAGTTTTTAGTTTCTTAAAGATGATTTCTAGACGATTATTATTATTAAATTCTGCAAACAAAGTCTGATTCTATTGTTTGTTTGTGTTATATTATTAGTTTTTAGTTTCTTAAAGATGATTTCTAGACGATTATTATTTTACTAGTTTTTAATTTCTTAAAGATGATTTCTAGACGATTATTATTTTAAATATTTTTAGTTTCTTAAAGATGATTTCTAGATGATTATTATTTTAAATTATGTGAACAAAGTCTGATTCTATTGTTTGTGTTATATACTTGACACCTGCAACTTTTAGTTTTTTAAAGATGATTTCTAGACGATTATTATTTTAAATTCTGAAACAAAGTCTAATTCAATTGTTTATTTGTGTTATATATTACTTGACAAAAGTCTGATTTTATTGTTTGTTTGTGTTATATATTAATTGACACCTGCAAGTGGTGTGAATTCATTGTTTGTTTATGTTATATATTACTTGAAACCTGCAAGTGGTATGACGTCACAGTTTCGGATTCCATTAGAAGAGAAAAACACGTCTATCCGAGATCCTTCAGTTCATATTATAGACAATAAAACTGCGAGTGTTCGTTCGCTCTCAAAAGGCAAAATCAAATATTATCTGTATAATAATCGTTGAATCTATAAGTTGCTAATCAGTGTTTACGGGGTTTGTTTGTCAATAAACTCCGAAGTGAACCCAATTGTCCTTCTTGTGAAGCTTGATAATTAAAAACTGTTTTCATAAACAATTCATTTTATTAGTGTTGATTTTTAGTTGAATATATAAGTTGCTAATCAGTGTTTACGGGGTTTGTTTGTCAATAAACTCCGAAGTGAACCCAATTGTCCTTCTTGTGAAGCTTGATAATTAAAAACTGTTTTCATAAACAATTCATTTTATTAGTGTTGATTTTTTGTAGCAAATATAATAAATAAATGATATTTTCCATATTTTAGAACATTTTAAATAAGTTTTATTTGCATTTTTAATATTTACTATGGTTGTGGGGAGAAACCGGAACGAATTAATCAATTTTCAATTAAATCTTATGGGGAATCGCGCTTCGGATAACGACGATAATTCTGGAAGGGATTACCGTCGTTAACCAAGGTACCACTGTAATTTAAAAATTAGATATATTTTTAATCTTTATTTAAAAAAAAACTATTGAAAAAATTATATTGATAAATAAGGAATTTATAGAGTTATGTTCCTGCGAACCTTTCTTCCCACATTTTTATCCTTAGTTTATGTGTGTTTTTCTGTTTAAAGACATCTTATTTAATGTGTATTACAGTACTTACAAATAACTAACAGTATATGCAGTGTACAGTACTATGTACAATATAGTAATCTTTATTTAATTTTTTAAAACACTTACTATGTAGTAAATAAAATCTTAATTTTGATGAGTAGTTGTTCGATGTGGCAGCTGACACATTGTCTTCCTGAAGTGCGTTGAAAAAATGCATCAGCCTTGTCTACATTGCTTTTTGTCTCATATCTTCTAAAATCTTGCCGTAAGGAGCAAATGCGCAGGAAGTTAGGCGCCTAAATTTCAGGCTGCATTCAAGCATAGGGTCACATTCTTCTATGGGATCTGCGGACGATATGAACAGGATTTTGGCCTATCTGCGGTCTGTGGATTGAGCAAGGATGGTACTAAGACTTTTCCGACAAAACGATACAGAGACTACATTTGGTAACAAACGACTTCCTTTATCAGAGAGGGAGTTTACATTGGGTAACAGTATTTTCGCCACTCAGCGGGAATCCGCGAATAAGTACGAATGCTCCGTGAAAATCGATTTTGTGGTTACAAATAAATTTTCGTGAATAGTCGAATACGCGAATACATAATCCGCGAATAACGAGAATCGACTGTATTTCAATAAAAGATT
Organism: Olivierus martensii; assembly: GCA_000484575.1. Taxonomy (NCBI): domain Eukaryota; kingdom Metazoa; phylum Arthropoda; class Arachnida; order Scorpiones; family Buthidae; genus Olivierus; species Olivierus martensii. The sequence continues at coordinate 21,963 of AYEL01061867.1, forward strand.
AATACTCATGTGACGGTATATATGACACATAGATTATAACTGAAATTATTTGATATCGCTTGCATTTTATACACAGCACATTTATATAGAATATTAGCGATTTTTTTAAAATTTTTTAATAAATCTTATTTTTAATAATAGATAAGCAAACAAACATTTCAACTATACATCTTAATTATGTTCTTTTATATTTAAAGAACAATTATTTTTTCATATACTGTATTTAATTAACAACAATAAATCTATAATAACGAACTTAATATGTTTCCATAGGCTACATTTAAAAAATAAATCTTGTTCATCTTTTTCAAATTAATTTTTTATTAATATATAAAAAAATTTTAATATCCGGTTATTAATTGATACATGAATTAGACAATTCAAACTTTTCAACTCAACAAATACGTATTTGTTGAGTTGAAAAGGGCTGAGTTAAGCCGAAAACATTCCTCGTGAATAAAGTATTTATGTTTAAATAGGCCTGCTCATTTGTGCTAAGTTTGAATTGTCTAATACACGTATAAGCCTAGAAGAGCAGTTAAGTTAGTTTATATAATCTTTTCAATTAAATCACTAGCTGTATAATTTTCATATTCATGATGGACAAGATTGTTGTCAAAATTGATACATTAAAACTGAATTCTCCTTTATTAAAAATACTTTCGAAATTAAACTTTTTAATCTGAACTTAAACTTCCTTTAAAAAATATAAATTTTAATCATAATTTGGAGTGAATCATTATTGATAATTATTTCTCATTTAGAAATATTTATAATTATTTACATACTGCATTTTATAGAAAATATATATTTATGTAATATATTTTTAATAAAATCATTTCATTAATTTAATTTAATTATTGCAAAATGTCTAAAAATTATAATAATCAATACAATTTTAAATTTAAAAAATAAATATAATTAACTATTGTAAAGCAACAATAAGGTAGACGATATAAAACAATTAAATACTTGGAAATTTGATTAGATTAATTTTTCAGTTATTATAATAATTTGAGAAAAACATATAAAATCTTTAAAAATTATAAGATAAATAATTTTACATAAAATAGCTTTTCTTTTGTATGAAGTATATAGTAGATGCCCGAGGATTATTTGGTTTGCAACCCCGATAATCCCGGAAATACCTCAATTAGGACTAATCTGAAACTAGAAAATGATGTTTAATCAGGGCTGTCCAGAGAAATTTTCGGGCCCGTGACAAGTCTGTGATCCGGGCCCCACTTAAAAAAGTGAATCGGTATGAAGTATATAGTAGATGCCTGAGGAATATTTGGTTTGCAACCCCCGATAATCCCGGAAATACCTCAACCAGGACTAATCTGAAACTAGAAAATGATGTTTAATCAGGGCTGTCGAGAGAAATTTTCGGGCCCGTGACAAGTCTGTGATCCGGGCCCCACTTAAAAAAGTGAATCACTCTGGTTTAATAAAAAAGCCATATAAAACAATAAGCATTTATTTAAAAAAGGCAAACAATAAATTCAAAATTCCATAATTACATACTATGTTATACAGTGAATGATCGGTTAACGAACAGTTCGGATAACGAACAAATCAGATAACAAACACTTTTTTGAAAGATTTTTCTGTTCGGTTAACGAACACATATTCGGATAACGAACACTTCAGAGAACAAATTGTGGGACCCGCGGACTGACCGAATGACAGGTTAACCGATCACTCACTGTATATAAAAAAAGTTTATTTTGGTACGACTGCTTTAGGTGCTCTGTCGGCAGCCTGCGAACTATCGGACACGTTATGTGATACTTTAGGCCCGATGGTCGGGCCCTCTTCGATTCCGGGCTCGTGACAAAGGTCACCCCCTCTCGACGGCCCTGTGTTTAATTATCGTGTTTTATCTTAGATACACTAGCTGAAAGATTTTTAAAGGCTCCATATTAATTTCTTTATTATAAATAATCTTTAAATAATTGTCATAATCAAATTAAAATTACAAATACAGTATTGCAATAATTTCTTGCTTAAAATAAACCAATTTTTTATTTTATTTTTTCAATAAATAATAGAACATTTGAATATATGTGTAGATAATTTATTTTTTAATATTAAATGAATATTATCCATAATTCTGATTTTTTTTAATATTTTGTGAATTATCAGATTAATTTATTAATCATATTTCAGTAAAACACATATTAATATGTTTATTTTATAAATCGAAAATATATGTACATTTGCTTTATTATTTTTTTGTATAATTAATGTACAATATTGTATGTTGAAAGAAAATGTCATTAACACACTCTGCTATTCTTTCATTCTGTATCTGCACGAGAAGTTTCCAATATATCTTGCAGAATGATTATCACATTTGTTTACATGCATCGCTTTATCACTGAACATACATTGTACTGTATATACGTCAGATATAATATAAGGAATGACATCACGATGACAGATGTGATAACAATGACAATGTCGTTGTTTATATCGATAATGTTTACATCAAATAAAATTATATGCTAGTTATAGTAAAGCTTTGTACGAGTAATTATTAAAATAAATTATATAATCTCTCAAAGTAATGCATCAGATATTTTATTTAGCTTTAACTTAATTTACTATATATTTTGAAATTTTATTAAAAATTTAATTAAATTAAAATAAATTAAAATTAAAATTCAATTAATCAAAATATCTTGAGATAATAATGAGCAATTAAATTGTTTTATAAATTGTAAAAAGAAATAAAACCTGATGGCTAAATTAATTAATAATAAAAATCATTTAATAATGATATAAAGACAAAATTTCAATTTTTCTTTATTATTAGTATTATTTTATTATTAATTTTCTATAAAATTTCGAATAAAAAATTATTTTTTTACACTGGTTTTTTATATTCAAAAAATTTTTTTTATTCCATCTTTTCATTGGTATATTTTTGTAACATTTTATTATTTAAGCGATGAACACATGATTTAATTTTATAGTCGAGTTAATTTTAAATTTAAAATGATTCATTACATTTACAGTAATTGCTATGCCAATAAAACTCGCGAATTTCATAACTTTTACGCTATTTTAAACTTTTATATATTATTTTAGTTTAATCGAGTTAATTTTAAATTTAAAATGATTCATTACATTTAAAGTAATTGCTATGCCAACAAAACTCGCGAATTTCATAACTTTTACGCTATTTTAAACTTTTATATATTATTTTAGTTTTGTAAAATCCGTTGTTAACGTTCATATAAAGTTTGAGGTGGATCGAATTTCTTTTTATAAAAAAGTTATTGTGCCTCCGGATAAATACTGTGCTAGATGGAATATTACTGAAAAAGCATCAAAGGTAAAATATGTTGTGAAACAAATATAAACTTTGTGAATGATTTATTTTTTGTAGTTAACTATATACATTATACAGTATTTTCTCGAGATTCTTATTGATGTATATTAGCTGCAAAAAAGAAACTCTATCAGAACTTGTTTTTTAAAGTTAAAGTAAATAAAAATATTGAAAGAGAAATTATACAACTAGAAAAAAAAATCCATTTTTTCCACTAAAATTAATTTGATAATAGTTTTCTTTCATTAATATTATTATTGAATGAAAAGGATTCGTATGAAAAATTTTTCTGGTCTATAAAATTATACTATTTTCTGTTTTGTATAAAAACCGATCACAATTTAATTATCAGAATAATCTTGAGAATGACTTCCCGATTAGCTGTTTATGAATCTATATCAAATCATATAATAGAGGAATAATAAAATTTAAAATAAACTCTAATTAAATTTATACTTTAATAATACCTTTATGAATATGTTAATTTATTATATGTATAAATTTAACTGGCCAAACATCTCATACATAACTCATGAAAACAGGTAAAATGTTTGTACCAGAAATTCTGGATGTCATCT
>AYEL01061870.1:0-11399 GCA_000484575.1 Olivierus martensii
ATATATATAATTTTCATTTATAAAATATTTAAACTTTGATAGTATCATATAAGTTAGTTATACAATGATAAAATTGTTCTTTAAATCTAAAATAACCGAAAACAAAATGAGCTGAATCACAATTAGATGCGAATTTAATTCCAAAAACGTTATATAGCATTTTAACTATGTTATAAATTTTTATTAAGTGCTATTAATGAATATTATATAAATTAAATGTTTATTAATTGCATAATGATAAATGCTTTTCTTATATATTACTTTGAATGCATATAATATCTGAAAAATATAGTATAAATATAAATATCGTATTTTAATAAGTTTTGTTGATTTTTTCGTGTAATAATTATTTTTTATATGAGAGAGACAAAATTATCATTTATTATCGGAATCATTAATTTTTATTCATATAAAGAAATGTGAAAAGGTATTTTTTAAACAAACTATTATCTTGCAGTTAGTATTATGACTCGGATTTGTAATAAATTTACTATAAATAAATAAAATTTTGTATAATAGAGAAATATAAAATCTGCTTTTGGGCCCACGAATTTCAGTGATCTTTTTGAGCTATGGTATTATTTTGCTATAATATAGAAGTTAGGAGCCATACAAAATGGTACTCTGAGAGATATTTATGGCCTTTAAGGTGTTGGCTATGATACCTTTAATGTGTTGGCTATATAAACACTGTTGATTGATAATCGATCAAATTTTCAAAAAATAATAAGTTACTATTTTCAAGCCATTTTATGATTAGAAAACAGTAACTTATTAGACAAATTATGTAGAAAACAATAAATGCAAAAAAGATGAAACTGTTGTGTTTAAAACTAGATATAACTGTTGTGAGAACTATACTAGATATAAGATCATTCCGAATGGATGAATCTGCAGTAGTTGCATGATTTTATGTACTTGTACTTAGGGATTATGTTTGAGGAAAGGGTCACAATGATGATGAAGTTGTAAGAAGAGCGTATGCTGGATTGAAAGCTGTGGGTACTCTTCGAAAGTATGGTAGGAATCAGAATATGTTAAAGCATGCTAGGATGCTGCTTATCAGAATGTCTAGTACTGACATTGATGTATAATAGTAAGTCTAGTTATATCTTGTGAAAGGTATAAAAAACTTTTATGCTTTGCACAATGCCTGAGATAGCTTTGACATTTAAAATAACAAAGTATGAATAAAATGTGGAGTAAAAAATATTCTTAATGCATACATCAACATTGAAATGGTTTGATCATTGGAATAAATGAGTGAAGAATGATTGACGAACGAGTGTATGTTGGACATGTGGATGAGAAGTATGAGAAAGTGATAATGAGTGAAGAGTGGAGAGAATAAATGCAACAGTAGCTTAAGATTTATAGAAGAGAAGAATTTCTGAAGAGGATTTAAGAGTATAGATAATTTGAAGCGAAATAGAACAGTAAAATAAGTTGATGGATATGTAGGGCTATATAGGAATGTGATGTAGTGTGATTTGTGATGCTTTCTTTCTTCTTCTCTTTTCTCATATGAGTATTCCTTACCCTCTCACAATGATATGAGTAAGTTGTTGTTGAGAACTGAGAAATATTTTTATAATAATTTGTATTTTATGAATGTCATATTTTTTCAAAAGTTATTGAGTCTGAAATTATAATGAAACTAAAAAATAATAGCTTTTTATTTTAAATATAAGTTTGATAATGAAATTAAATAATTTTAGAATTTATTTTATTGCATTCTAACTACAAATTAAAAAATTTTTTAACTTCAATAATTTTATTTGATTAATTTTTAACATGCCAAAGATAAATTTAATAATAACTTAATCATGAAAATTTTAATTTAATATATTCAAATAAATATAACATTATAAATATATTTTTATTCAGATTTTTGAAGAGAAAACTTAAAAATCATGCTTGATAAATTGATCATTGCATTATTCTTCATCTCAGTAACAGTAACGATACTGAAAGCTACCAATATCTGTGACGGTACTTGTGAATGTACAGAACACGACATAGAATCACACTTAGTGAATATTATATGCAGCGATCGTAACCTTCAAAGCATTCCTTCAATAGATATTTGGCCAGTAAATCCTTACGGCTTGGATTTAAGTCATAACAACATCACATCCTTAACATCGGTGGAAGAAAGTACTCTTCTAAAGGCGTTAGATTTGGGCAACACTAATTTGGAGTTTATTCAACCTAAGTTATTTCAAAATTATCCTAATTTAATCTACCTGGATTTAAGTCAAAACAATCTGAAGACATTAGATAAAGATACATTTTCCGGACTGGAAAATTTGCTGACGTTAAACATCAGTTATAATAACATCAAAGTATTGCCTAATGATATCTTTGGTTCTCTTGTAAAGTTGAATGAATTGAGGATATCGGGAAATCCTCTACGTTATCTAAATGTAGAATTCTTTCTTCCTTTACTCGAAATTAAATTTATAGACATATCTGATATTGAAGCCCACAGTCTGCCGGATGGATTATTTCATTCTTTGGAAAAACTGGAAATTTTAGATTTATCGAGAAACGATTTCACTGAAGTACCGTCTAGTGCTCTAAGAAGTTCTCCAAATTTAATAGAATTATATTTTAACGAAAATCCTATTAAAGAATTTAACAAAGAATCCTTCAAATATTTAACTAAGTTAGAATTATTAGAATTGAGTGAAATGCCAAAACTTAAAAGAATAAAGGAACATACATTTTCTACCTTATCTTCGTTGAGGACATTAAAAATGTCGTCAAACGGACAATTGCAATATGTAGATCCTTCAGCCTTTGATGGTATTTACAATCCAGCACAGGTTTCCACTTTACGTTTGCGAGTTATAAAATTAAGAAGTAATTCGTTATCTACCTTAAGTGCGAATATGTTGCCTTGGCGTGCAATACCCATTCTGGATTTACAAGGAAATCCATGGCATTGTGACTGTTACCTTAGTTGGATCGTTAATTGCAGCATTCCTCCTGAACTGTCTTCTGATTTCAGGTAAGAGTATTTACAGTGATATATATGCTAAAATCGTATAGTTTGTTACAATTATTTTTATTATAGGTGTTCCGGACCTACACCAAATAGAGGAAAACTAGTGAAAGATCTTCATCGGGAAGAATTCATTTGTTTGCACGAAGCGGCTCCAGAATATTCTGAAGCATTAGTCAGAATTATAGCCGCCATTGTAGGTCTTGCAACTGTTTTGTTAGTGATAATTGTTATTATCTTGGTAATGAAGAGGAAACATATCCGATCTTGGTGGATATTCCGAAAACGCGGCACTGGAGCAGTATATTATGTGAAAGCCCAAACAAATCCTACTGATCATGTTGATTTATAGATAATATTTTGGTAACTTGTTGTAAAAACATCCTTGTAAACATACAGACTGTCAAAATATTCGATTTAAATCATGCACAAATTCGAATCCTTTTAATTATTGCAAAGAATCGCAAAAAATTATTTTTATTTTTCAGGAATTATTTACTTATTTAAAAATATGTATTGTATGTTATCACTCGTGACGTAACTTTTAAATAAAATTGTTTTCTGTTCATTTTTGTCTTTTCTTTTGTAATATCAAGATCTACTACTTAAGCGATTTAATTTACTCTTGAATAATGAAATATTTTCAGCTCACATGTTGGTCTCAGGAATGGATTGATTTTATATTAATGTTCCTGAACAAAAAAAATTAAAAAAAAAAATAAATTGTTGGAAAATTACAATTTGAACATGCTTCTTAACAATTTTTAATAATATTCTTAACTGAAGAATTTAGTATTTAAGTTTTTAATTCTACATCTTTACATGAAAAAAAACCTGTTTAAATAAATAAATATTTCAAGGATGCTTCAAAATAACGTTTAATTTAATATAACAATATTTATTAAATTTATTGCTGCATAAATATTTTGAAGTTTTCATTTATATCAATTCTTTTATATAAATAAAATGGAAGTTGAATATACTACGTACTCTTTAAACTAGCAATATTAAATTTCTTTAAAAAATATATTTAACTGAATTGATATTTCACATTTGGAGCCTGCAAAAAGCTGTAATTATTATTAGAATAATCATTCAAAAATATTATACCATACAGGCATATCCCTGAAATTATGTCACCTTAAGTTGGAACTGATATTTCACATTTGGAGCCTGCAAAAAGCTGTAATTATTATTAGAGTAATCATTCAAAAATATTATACCATACAGGCATATCCCTGAAATTATGTCACCTTAAGTTTCAGACTGATGACATAAGTTGAAGCACTGTCTAGTTTCACTTATCAATGCATGTAATGCACTGCAACTGTCATGTACAGTACATACATAATTAATATAAATGAAGCATTTATAACAAAAAGAAATACTATATATTTTATTTTGAAAAAAGTAATTTATTTTTTATTTTTTCAAAAATTTGCTTCTGAAGAGCCATAACTCCAAATTAAACACTGAAACTTTGGGAATGATAATAATTCAAAACGTACGTAAGTCCGAAGCGTCATAAGTCGAGGAGCCTAAACTACGGATATGATTATATACTGTATAGATTAACACATTGCCATATTTTAGATTTTCACTTTATTCAGTTCTAAACTTTCACATAACATGCAAAAGTATGTACTTGCTAAATTATTATCATAATTATTTTCTTTTGTTTAAAAAACTTCTTAATTTATTTTAATTTCTTTATTTTCCCTTGAAAAACATTAGAAATTCCCTGTTTTTAATGAGAAACTCAAAGTGAAAAATGTTTTATGAAAAATTTAAAAGAATAAATAATAATGTTTAAGCTATTATAACTGTTACCTTTCTTATCAACTTCAGTCTATAAGAATGATGATATTACTACATAGAGGTAGATAGTAACTCATAAAAATGATAAGTTATTTCCTGAAAGTTAAAGAAATTCTGTGAAAATTCTAATGAAATTTTATTTATTAGAATCTTGAGCAAATTGTTTCCTCACTTTATTACTTGATCAACATATAATAAATTTTATTTATTAGAATCTTGAGCAAATTGTTTCCTCACTTTATTACTTGATCAACATTTGTAACTCTTATGTTTTCTGAGTCATAAGATAAGTTATCAAAATGTACACCCCATCAATGCGATTTTTTTTTCTTTTCTCGAATATTAATTAGGCAATTTTTTTCTTTTTATGTTTTTAATTAATGTCATTAGAAGAGCTTTATGTTTTATTTATGGAAAATGTGATAATAATCACGTTTCATCGTAAAATGTAACTGTAAATTTAAAAGAAGAATATAGAAAAAAATTCGAAGAAATTAAAAGAAGTCATTCTTAAATTATTTTTTTCTTTTTATGTTTTTAATTAATGTCATTAGAAGAGCTTTATGTTTTATTTATGGAAACTGTGATAATAATCACGTTTCATCGTAAAATGTAACTGCAAATTTAAAAGAAGAATATAGAAAAAAATTCGAAGAAATTAAAAGAAGTCATTCTTAAATTATCAAAAAAATTTCTTGGATATTCTAATTTGATGAAATGAAAATGATTCCAGTAAAAATATGTAATTAAACTGCCGCAATTTATAAATAAGTATAAATTGTGGCAGTTATAATCGAAATAAACTGCATGTTTTATAATATATAATAAATTTTATAAAAATTTTGTCGGTAGATGGCGCGATAAGTCATTCTTTGTAATTGTATTTAAAAATTTTATTTTTTATTTAATAAAACTTGCGATTTGTAACATCATTAAAGATTATCTCTGATAAATTATTACAATTCTATTTTATGATAATTTTTATGATAGAAATTCTTACATATGACAGTTGTCATTAATAGCAATAGTGGCGGCTACGACAGCCTACAATGTTTCTTAAAGTAAGAATTTCGTTTTGGTTCAGAACTTTCCCGAAATTATTGAAATAAAATCATATCTTATAAAGAAATTTGATAAATAATTAACATATTTCCACAAACTACTTTAAGAGAATATTTAATATTTTGAAAAAAGAAATGGAAATCACTCACCTATTAATAACTCATGAAAGATAATAAATTATAATTAGAATAAAAAATATCTGCCTGCTTAATGTAACATTATCAGGACAATTATGCTCTGCTTCCAAGTACGATATTAATTAAATTTTTAACTAACTTGTAAGCCAAATTCTAACATTCAGTTTAAATGATCAACTTATAATGGGCTCTGAAGCGACCGCCGCCAAAAATATCTATTTTCAAATTCGATGGTATTGCTAAATATAACCTAACTTAAAACATCCGAGAAAAGGACATCTTACATCAACAAAGTTATGAAAGAAAAAAATTTTGAAAAAATGATAAGTCAATGAGGCGCCAAGAAGAGAAAGGTTGTTGAAACAGGTCATTGATTGGTATCTATTGCCTAATAATTTATGCAGAAATTAGCCCACTGTCTATCAGCAATGCCAGTTCAATGGCATAGGAGTGGATCATTCATGATTAAATGTCTGCAAGATTCTTAAATCTGTTCTGAAGTGGTAAACATAATTGGATCTATATTGTTCAATTTTCGCCATGAGTATAAATGTGACTTTGTCAATCATAACGAATCGACCGTGTTTTTGATTTCTGCCTTGCATGGAAGTAGATGATAAATGACTCGAAAGATTTTATAGATAAATGATATAAATTTCAATCTTATTGATATTTTAAATTAACAAAACTAGCATTTCGTGTATAATCACGAAATGCTACCAACAATTTTCCTGTTATAATACAGGAAAATTGTTGGTGGTTCTGCAATGTATGCAGATTCACAGCAGATTAATTGACTATTTTTAAGATGTAAATACTTAGAGATATACAGACATACAATATCATACTTCTTCATACTCCTTCAGCATATATATACCCTGCCGAAACGAACTTGCTTGGAAATAATAACGTTTATAAAAATAAAGCATTACCACACGTTAGTCAGCTTATGAAACAGATTGTGAGGGATGAACGGATAATTCCCGTTTCTTTCCTAAGCCATTGCTTACCCTAATCAGAAATCATAAGGATTAATTTCGGATTATGGTAAGCAAGAAGAGCTTACATTCCTTGTACACCATTCCTCACTCCTTAAGATTTATAATTATAGATATATGTAAAGGCTAGGGAATATCATGTAGGTGTAACATCATTCGCCCATCTGCAACATATAAATGATGTTACATCTAAATAATATGCCCTAACCTTTACAAACCATTCCAAAATTGGTTAACATCTCCACTTTCAGAATGGAGGAATTCGGATTAACTATTTGAATATCGTGACCCCAAAATTCGAGATCCTAGATGTTTTGGGGCATTCCTGATCCCCGGATTAAGCGATTTATAATTCCGAGTATTCGACATTCTGAGTTCGTTTTATAACATTTATCACAATGTATCAAATTCTCCTCACCAATTCATTTTGTTATAGACATAAATATCATTTACTTGATAACAGTTTTTGCATGTTTTCATTAATAAACATTTATTACATTATATTATATAGAAATATCAAATAAATTTTATCAAAAATATATTATTTTCTTCTCTGTTACGTTCAGCCACTTGTAATACTATTAGATACTATAAAAAATTTGGCAGAGCATTCCATTGCTCTGCTATTATTGATAGTATCTATCACATTGATGGTATATATAACAACACACGAGCACGTGATAATCAGAAATATAGGGATTGAAATATCGATCATCGAGCATAGCGATCCCCTATACTAATTTGCATTAATTTTGATAATTCAATATTATTAATACTCGAATAAAATATTTTTAAAAATCTTGTGATTATTCTTACTTTGTTTTGCTTGCAAGATCTTGTCTCTGCTGGAGTATTTCTTCTAAGTTATCCTTCTTATATGCCTTTTCACTTATTTGTCTGATTTATATGAATGAAAAGAATGCTATCAAATATCACACAAGCAAATTTATAAGAAGTAATAAAACATCGGTAAAGTTTCAAATAACAAAATATTTTCCTATTACTCTTTCAATTATTAATACTTATCTTGCAAATCCAGAAAGATTTTATAACATTCTTGTTTTACGTCAATAATATTAATTTATAAGGAAGTTTACTAACTTCCTTATAACTAACATCCTTTGCAATTTATTCTTAGAAGTAAATGTGTAATTTATTCGTGATAAAAAGTGATATTTTGAAAGGGAGAAAAAATTTGCAAGTTGTTATTAAAATATTGTAATATTTATCTTTAATTCAATAGTTTATAACAAATTCAATATTGCAACAACATTGATTGTTGATATAAGCTTTAATTTGATGCGATTTTTTAAGACTACACTGATTATATTAATAATATCAGTTTATTCCAAAAATATGTCGTTTATAGGTTTAAAGCAGGAGTTCTTAACTGGGAGTATTCATACCCCTTGGAGATATGGGAACCAAATGCTGGTGATAAGGATCTCTAAAGTACAGTTAATTCAAGCTGTTGACATATTTGGAAGTCATAACGGCAACTAATATAAGAAATAGTGATGATTATTTCGACATTGAAGTGAAGGGGTATGGAACCATTGGACAATCCATTGGGGTCTGGAGTCATCAATATGAAGTGAAGGGGTATGGAACCATTGGACAATCCATTAGGGTCTGGAGTCATCAATAAGAATTCCTGGTTTAAAGAATACAAAATATAAATCCCTTTCGATTGGGGTCTGGAGTCATCAATAAGAATTCCTGGTTTAAAGAATACAAAATATAAATCCCTTTCTAATTTAATCAATCAAATATATATTCTCCATTTGAATCAGTCTCTTCAAACTTTTTTTGTTTACTTTTTACCCTCCTTTCCAATCAAGGAGATTACTAACAGGAGGGGCAAATTTCAACCATGGGCTTCACCCACAACCGTAGAGGAGTCGGATGATGAAAAACAGGAGTTCCAACCACAGACTTCACCCAACCCATGGAAGAGACCGGATGATGAAGGATAGGGATTGCGAGCGGGACCTAGAACCCCAAAAAAATTTTCAGAAGATGCCGGCCCGAGATGAGAACTCTGGTCCTCTTGCATGTCACACCAACCCATTACCACTCGGCCATCGACCGCCACTCTTCAAACATTGTGAAATCTTTAAAAAGTAAATGTTTCGACAAGCTGCGACAGGTTTGAACAATTACAGTATAAAAAAGACATTATTTTTGAGATGAATTTAATATATTTATCAAAAAAAAAAAAATGATAATGATAAAATAATAATCATTAAAATTGTAATTTACAATATAACTACCACAGACGTGAACAGTTGAAGTTGGAATGATACGAGCCTTTAGTAATTAATGAAGAACTATTTATTTATTGTTCTATTTTTGACTCAATATTTTCTTTATTTTTACATGTGAAATGATACATTACATATCCCATGTTTTATAAAGAATAAACAGTGATTATTGGATATTATTATACTGTATTTCTGTTCATATAAATATTTTAATTTTTATATTTTTAGTGGTTGCTAAAACTGATTTCTATTTATAAAAATCACATGTATGGGAAATTCTATTCTGAGTTATGAAGAATTTGAATTATCACTGAAAATTTTGATAGATTCCTCGAATGTAAATCGAAAATTGGATTTCTACAATGTTGAAAATATGTTTCTAAGAATTTTCTGTTATTTGAAACTGAATTTTATTGCATTGGTGTTTTATTTCCTATTATGAATTCAGCTATGGGACAGCTGAATGTTTTATGGCTGTTATAGGATAAGCTAGAATTTTCTTATATATAAATGAATAATTTAATTGCAAAATATAAGATTAACAAAGAAGAGACAGTTCATTCGGTGATTTCAAATGTAGATTAGTATTACACTTGCAGACAATAATATTTTATCAGTATTGTTTTATAAAATATTTAATAACATCGTATCAAAGAAATTAGTTGAAAGACAATATGTTTCGGCTTCTAATAATACTTTGTTGATTTAAGAGGTATATTTATGTATTAATTAGTAATTATTCTGTATAAGCTTATATAATATATCAAATAATCTTTGTGTAGTATGAATTCTTTGATCTGTGAATGCGAAGGTATTATATGTCCAGAAATTATTTACTATCCGGCTGGTGTAGTTTGGGGATATTGCATCTGTTGTCCAGTTTGTGCCCAAGTAAGCTTTAATCTTTAAAAAATGAATTTTAAAACAGTAAAATTTCTTACAAATTTAATGATATTTATTATATTTTTATTTCATATACTCAATTTGAATTTAATTAATATGATTTTCTAGGGGGAAGGAGAAGTGTGTGGAGGATTTTGGAATAAAATGGGAGAATGTGGAAGTGGTTTAAGATGCCAGATAGACATGATGCCAGAGATGACCATAGAAAATTTTTTCCTCACTGGTGTTTGTGTTAAAGACGATTATTTTGTCTATAGATTTTAATAGTGTCAACAAGAGAAGCTTTCGATGTCAACATGTATTGTATTTTTTAAATGAAAACATATTATATTCGAAAACACTCTGCTAAGACCGTCAATGAATTGTCATCTGACAATAAAATTTTCTCTGAACGAATAATGTTTATTTTTTTCTTTTATATTGCAAAACGATGACGAGATTAAAAAACAATGTTTTAATTTATGCAACAAAGTACATATTTACGTTTATTAAAAAGAAATAACAAAAAGAAATAAATTTACAATGTTAATAATTCATATTCTTCTGATGTATTGAAAAATCATTTAAATCAGTATATGAAATGAATTTTTCTTTTGTATTGTTTATATAAATATAGATAGATTGCTATATTAGATTATGCTAATTAAGCCACCATAGTGTTTCCAAATTCCCGATATTTTGGAACCTTCGGGAATCGAGAACGGGAAATCCTATTTCCCGAGAATTTCCGAAATATAAAAAATGTAATTAATGCAAACTTTATTCAATCAAAACTCCTTATAGTGAATTTTTACATATATCATACATTGTGTGATATGTATATCAAACAATATCAAAATATATTCCCAATCTCATTCTTTCTGCACTAGCAACAGAAACAGTTGTTGTTAATAAAATCCTTAATTCAATCGAAATATTCGAATAAAGATCTTTCATTTCGTTCTGTTTAGAACTTGTAGCGGCGTATTTTATCAGTGGCTTTAAAAGTCTTTTAATACTAACAAATTCATCGCAGAAAACAACGCAATTTATGTCACTTTCTGATCTTGCAGTTAGAGTCAATTGAAAATTACAACAATTTTTAATGCTTTTGTTTTTCTTATAGTTTATTTATGCTATATAAAAACTCAAAGTTTCTTCATGTAACCGTCAATGAATTGTTATCTGACAATAAAATTTTCTCTGAACGAATAATGTTTATTTTTTTCTT
>AYEL01061873.1:0-48262 GCA_000484575.1 Olivierus martensii
TATTATTATTAATTTTGAATAACCCTAGTAATATTAAAATATTTATAATATTTATCATTAAAAATGTTATTAGGTCATAATAAATTTTATATTTTAAAATGGATTAAATTTAGTTTGTTAAAATTTATTATTAAAACTATTATATTTTCTAATAATAGCAAAGACTTGACAGTAAAAGGCAGCGTGTTTTTTTATTCGATCTTAGACTAACATATAATTGGGAAAATATTGTCATAAATAAATTTAATCTTTATAAATTATCATCAATGCAATTCCCTTGAGAATCAGGTTTGTGCCGAAATTATGAGAAACGATTCGTAAATTAACGACATATGACTGTTGCCAACAGCAATATAGAATTAATTCTAAGAATATTAATTATGCTGCAAAATTATTATGTAAAATACTAAATTTATCTTCACATACACTCTGTTAAGGAATGCCATAAATACTAAAACTTTTAATATTTGAAAACATACATTAACAAGCATTTATATTGGGAAAAATTATTTATTCATTTACTATCAAGTTCAATGTAGAGAATCAATTCGATTGGCCTACATATTTTCATAGTAGTGTAAAGTAAACCTGCTAAACATGAGCGGGCTCATATTTGGCAGGTTTATTTTACACTACTTTGAAAATATAATGCTGATTTATGTTGTCATCATGATGTTACTGTCAGATGTCAGATCTATTTTAGTTAACAAGAATAGCGACCTATTTTTTTTTTTGTTAGTATATTTGGCAGACTCAATCTAAGTCAAAACGAAACAAGTGAATTTATGTGAGAATATTAGTAATATTAAGTTAAATATGCATACATAGGTTAATTATGCATTATATAAATACCTATGTTAGATATATGTATAAATTGATAGAATGTAAAATTAACTTAATTTTTTGAATATTTGGCTTTCGTTCAAATAAATCGATTCTAATATTATTTAATGAATAAATTTTTTTTTTAATTTATGTTCTGTCATATTTTTAATAAATCTTGATTATAGTTTCTATAGTTTTGTTTTTGGCATATGCAGGTATATGAATATTTCTCTCACTCATAAATATTTTGTTTTAAACGAAAATATTTAATATACTATTATAAATTCAGGTTGAAATAAAGTTCCAATAGTGTAATATAGTGATTTAAACATCCTAAAATCAATTATATATATATATTTTGGATTGCATGTTTATTTGTTCATGTCGAGCAATCTCCCAAACAATAAAAGTCACAACCGCTAAACTCGGCATGGTTTTTTATTTTTTATAACTTGACTATTCGATTATATTTTAGAATAACCATTGTTAAATAATATCGAATAATCTATAATATTCATAGAGTTTATTAACAATTTTGTCGACAGATAGAGCTAAGTGCCCAAAAATATTCAGCTTGGAGGTTATTTCCCCCGGAAGAAACATTGCGCCATCAATTGACTGAATTGTCAAACGTAGATCTTTAGATTACTTGTATTCAAATTTTTATTTAGAAAATTTGTTCTAAAAATCAGACAGCCCAGTTATTTAAATTATCAAAATGATCAGGATTAAGTATGTCAAATTTAGTAGTTGTAGCTTCTACCGTTTAGATTGCTAGACACAAACAAACAAACAATCCAAAATATTAAATAAAACAGTTTCATTCAATAGGTATAACTATTGTTTAATATTTTATGAAATATATTTAGTTTCCATATTATGTTTATACAACTAAACAGATATCATAAATTACTGATAAATAGTACAGAGTACAAATTTTTTCTAGCCATTTGCAAGGTGTTAATGACAATGTTTCATTGATAATTATATCAGTGTTGTATAAGTAGATATTAATGAATGCGTACACTAAACTTTATCTAATGAATATGATGTCCTAAACTTTATCTAATGAATATGATGATTTTTCAAACTCAACTGTAGTAATTTGAAAAATTAGGTAATTTTCTTGGTAAACAGTCTCGCGATTTTATACTTTATTCAAATTCAGAAAGAATAAATATGTTTTATTAGTTGTAATTCAGTTAATGTGATGATGATATAAATTTTCAGTAAATATTAGGTTTGAAATAATATATGAAATCAATAAATGAAATAATTTTCTAATTAAACCTGGAAAGAAATTAAATATTAAATACTGTAATGAATTTGGAATTTTCCGTTTGATTTTCCTGTCAGATTTAAAATTCCTTAGCCTATATAAAAGAATATTAATAATGTCTATACGTAAACATCAAAATTTTACGAATTATTTTGCTTGTTAAAATTTTTCAAAATTCTTAAAAAGTTGTTATAATTATATTTTTTAACTATTTTAGTTTAGCTCTTATTAATATTTATTAATGCTTTAAACTTGTTTAATTTGGTTTTAGCATAGTAGTTTTATCTATATTATTGGGCTGTAAGATAAATAATTTCGGTTGTATTAAAATAATTTTTATTCATTAAAAAAAGGCTTTCATTTAATCAATTATATAGTCACCATTGTTATTAATGACAGTTTTCCATTTTACAGGCAGTTGCCTGTAAATGCCTTCTGAATAAAAGTTTTTATCTTTCGATACAAAAAAGTCTTGAATGAAAAAAACTGGTAAATGCCTTCTGAATAAAAGTTTTTATCTTTCGATACAAAAAAGTCTTGAATGAAAGAATTGACTTCTTCATCGTTATTAAATTTTTTCCAATTTAATGCATTTTGTAATGATCTAAATACGTGATAATCGGTCCGGAGAGTATGCTGGATATGATAATACTCACCATTCCAACTCCAAAATTTTTCCTGAACGATTTTAGAAACATGCAGCTGCACATTATCATGGAGCAGTACAATTTTTTTTTTCTGTTGACGAGGCCAGGGTGACATTCTTGAAGTTTATTTTGTAATTTTTGAAGCTGTTGCCTGTATAGATCACCAGTAATTGTTTCATTGCGTTTAAACAGTTCATAGTGGATTATTCCTCTATAATCCCATCAAACATTATTATCCTTGACTGAAGTTTTCGATCTGGATTTGGGTTATTGGTTTTTATCTATCCATTGTCGTTTTCGAATGACATTATCATACTTAATCTATTTTTCATCCTCAGTAAAGATATTCCTTAGAAATAGTTCCTGTCGGTGCAGAATAAGCAGACTTATAATCGAAGTTAATTCTATTACAACTGAATATAAACGTTTTATAAATATATAAATACAATCAGAGAATGAATATCATAAAACTATCTGTTTAACTACTGAAATTTAAAGAAAGAAATTATTATTAATCATTCTTAATTTTGTTAATCTAATTATAAAATTATTCAAAAAAGTTTATTGCTAAGTAGATTTGCTATATAATATAATAATTTTTTTAATTGCTCCTAAGTATTTCACTTAGGAGCAATTAAAAAAAAAATATCTTTCTTTAATGACTAAACAAGAAAATTTTCATAAAATTAAAGAAATCAATCAAACACGAGTCGTGTCCTGTTAACTACTTTGCCAATAAAATAGGTAGTATGTATGTCACTTGCAAATAGTTTTTGATCAAATTTTCATAATTGAAATATGCCTTTCTCTGGTAATGACTTTAAAATAAATTTATTCAATAATTTTCTGATAAATTACTGAATTAATGATAACAAAAATCAGCTACATGATATCACAAATCATTTGATTTAATTAGTTTATGTATTAATTTCCAGCAAAAAAGTTTTAAATAATTAAAAATATTTATAAAATTAATTCGCGGATTTTTTATTATACATATATTTATCATTTTGCCAAGTAATTTTAACGTTTTTGTAAATTTTTTTTAAACATTGATTTGGTCTAAAAAAAGAACATTAAGCTCATTTTATGTAAGATACTATTCGTATACATGAAATATGAACATAAGATAGTCAGGTAAATTATAAAAATGATATAAATTTATTGTGTAGACTGATTAATAACACAAAAATGCCATGACTATCAAATTCTTGAGAAATTTCAGATTGCAAAGATAGTTTATATGTATAGTTGAGTGATCACAAATGAAACGTCGTTGATATTATTGTGTTTAATCACTAAAAAAAATAAATAGAAAATTCACAAAATTATTTTACAAATTATTAAATTTTTTAATGCTTTCACAATATGTTTGTCTATAGAAAAAAATAAAAAATAAACAATGTTTAAGCTTAATAATTCAAAAAACATTGTTTAACATTGCTATCAATTCTATTATAAAGAAATAAAGTAAAAAGTATTTCCGTTGATAACATTGATTAATCAATTGTTATTTTTTAAAAATATAGTAAGACCCCGTTTAATGCGGAGATACGTTTCAAGGAAACAAAGAGCTAAATGAAACAGCATTAAACGAAGTCATTTTAACACGTAAATAATGAGGATAGTTGAAACAGGACAGTGAATAAAAAAATATATATAGCATTTTTTTATTTTATTTTGTAACAAGCATCATTACTATTGTATTGCATTAATTATAGACATTTTTTTACTGCTAATATCGATTTGTATTCCTAAATCATTCGTGGAAAAAATTCTTAAAATTAGAAAATAAAAAGTTTAAAGAACAAAAAGCAGTATTCAGATTGCAATGAAGTATAAACAACGAACAAATATTGATGAAAGAAAAACATTCTAACTTCAAGTGAACTATAGTTTAAAGTGGCAGCATTCAGATTAAAACTAAAATGGGATAATTATTATTTTTATTACTGTAAAATAACATTGATGATGACTGTTCATATATATGAATTCTGACCGCAGCAGACTTTCGTATGTACTGCGCTAATATGAACTCTGGTTATTTTTATTACTGTAAAATAACATTGATGACAGATCATAAATATGAACTCACCGCTGCAGACTTTCGTATGTACTGCACTGCACTGATATCAAGCGCAGTGTGTGATGACATGGGAGTATCAATGCAACAAATTCCTGCGATTTCGGATTTATGTAAAAATAAACGTTTGAAAAATCACGCCAAAGTAATCAATAAAAATATAAAATTCGAAAAAAGCCGCGTTATATCGAAATAACGTTAAGCGGGGTTTTACTGTAATCAGAACTTTTGTATTCCTCGTATTTAAAGTCACAATTTTTACGTATCCACACTCTTTAATAGACTTGCATCTGATGTAACTTCACTGGAAACCAATGAAAAGATTTGTGAAGAATTTACGACTTCAAACATTAAATTCTATAGTTTTATCCATTCATATGGAAATAATAACGACAAAAAGAAGATTTAGGAAAAGAAAAAGCGAGCAAAAATGATGTATTAGAGACGTGTAGATTCTTAAACTGTTAGAAGCACTCATGTAAAAAATATAATCTAGAATTTAGAGTCAGAAGAAATAGATAATAGCTGTTATTTCTTCTGAAATATAATTGAAGAGTGTATCAAAAGGACATATGTAAGATGATAACTTTTGTTGAAGATGACAAAAATATCGTATAAGCACGTCAAGAAGACATATTAAGAAACGAAGTACACAACGTATCTAAACTGAATCAAAACTTATCAATTTTGATTCAGTTTAGGTACTAAACTGTAACTTTTAATTCATCTACTAGACTAAATGAATTAAAAGTTAAAATATCACAAAAATATATCTATATTCATACTTTAATTTTAATTAGCATGTTTTTCTATTTAAAATAATAAAAATTATTTAATCATATTTGTTTTACAAAATCAACATGTTTTTTTATTAAAATAGATTTATTTAGTTTATTTATTCTTTCATAATAAATAAATTAAATAATTATAGTTTAGTTTTTTATGTATTTTTAATGTGTAACAAGTAAAAAAGTAAAATTTAGAATGTCTTGTTTGAACTAATAATGACTTAATTATATTATTATTTTCTAATTGAAATTTTTATAGTATGTAATTATTAAAATTCTAAGTTTTATACAAAATATTGTAGAGCATTCTAATTTTAAATATTCATTCTTTTATCAAAAATTAAAAATATTTTATCAAAGTTATCCTTAACATTTCAAACATTCTGATAAGTTATTTGTTCCTGAAGTTTACAAACATAAAGAAACAAATAAAACTTTCAACGATGGTTTTCGTTTAATCAAAAACATATATGTAAAAAAATAAGTAAAATGCAGTAATATTTGTTATAATTTAAATGCAGCTACTTTGATTGACAATATTGACATCATTTTCTTAAATTTTTAACCGATTAACCATATTTAATTTGTAACAAATATCCTAATTTCTTAATATAGTACTGTATTTGGCTTATTTTTTACATTTTAGATATTTTTGATTGGATATTTATTTTTTTATGAAAACCGCTTTTCTGAGAAACATATTCTAACAATAATATGTTAATAAATTATTAAATAGGGTCTTTTTAATCCAATTAAATTTCAAAATTTTCAAGGAATATTAAGTATTATAATAAACATTAATATACCAAATCTGATCGAAATCGGTTGGACATTGCGACCTGTAGAAGCATTCACAAATGACTTATTACTCCTTCATTTTGGACACATTGGACTGAAATTTTCAGAATGTTTTAAATAACATAAAGTAGCATTTACATTTTAAGATTTGATCAAAATCGGTTGAATCTTGTAACCTGTAGATAGAATAGAGAATATAATCATCCTTTCCTTCACCCCTTAATTTTAGCCCGACTGGATCAAAATTTTTATAAGAATTTAACTGAGCTAGAATATATATATATTCCAAATTTGAAAAATCAAATCAGTTGGACAATACGATTTATAAATGTATTCACTGAGAAAGAGGACCCCAATTTTCTCCCTTTATTTCCATCCTGTTGTGCTGAAATCTTCAGAAGATCTCAAGTAATCTAAGAAATAACTATATACTAAATTTAATCAAAATTGATTGAATGATATCTGCGATGGAGAATAAGGAGAAATAGAAGAAAAATGACATTTATTTGCCGATTTTTATTTTAAAACTCCTCTAGTTACAATATTATTAATTGATTTGAAACTTCAGATTTGGCAGTTAGTGTCCTAATGAATACCTCTCTTGAATATACTTGTCAGATTAATAATATCTAACATAGATCGAAAGTTGCAGCGATTTGAATTTTGGCTATAATAACTCCTGTAATGACTCCATCGGCGACCATTGTACTTGGCTTAGAATCATTGCTGCGCATCTTGATATACTAATCTATAGCTACTTTTATACCTATATACCCACCTGTATATATCAAATTTAATCAAAATTGATTGAATGATATCTGCGATGGAGAATAAGGAGAAATAGAAGAAAAATGGCATTTTTTTTGCCGATTTTTATTTTAAAACTGCTCTAGTTACATTATTATTAATTGATTTGAAACTTCAGATTTGGCAGTTAGTGTCCTAACGAATACTTCTCTCGAATATAGTTGTCAGATTAATAATATCTAACATAGATCGAAAGTTACAGCGATTTGAATTTTGGCCATAATAACTCCTGTAATGACTCCATCGGCGACCATTGTACTGTACTTGGCTTAGAATCATTGCTGCGCATCTTGATATACTAATCTATAGCTATTTTTACAGAAAACCTTTCAAATACATAGAATTTTTAAATTTTAAATAATCACAAAATTGTTTAAAGTTTAAACAATCGAAATATTGGCGATCGTTTAAACAATTTTGGACCAAACAGAAAATTCAAAACTAAGGTAGTCAATATACTTAGGATAAAAAAAAAAAACAAATATCTAATATTTTGAATACTCTTCAATATTTTTCATGTTTTGTTTTGGTTTATATTTAATCCAATTTTATTTTTTTGCAGATTCTTTGAGGTTTATGAGAGTTTTATTTAGATCATTTTCATTTTCTCCTATGATATTAATGTCATCAGCATAACCTAGGAACAATGCAGAGCAATGAGCATCTTTTGCAATGGTTTCGCGGATTTTTCATGTGGGTCTGATATACAGACAACGGAAAAATAATGACATAAAACTAATCTTATAAAGTATACCTTAAATCTTTTTAAATGACTATATAGTAATGCAATTTATATGCAACAAATTGCTTGAGTGTTAACGTTTCCAAAGGCGGCCATTTTATAACAAGAATTTGTAGCACTCTCAAAATTATTAGAATCTGCTTTCTAGGATATATATCATGGATAACAAAGAATGACCTTTCAAAATTTAAAAACTTTTCGATATTTCTTTCTCGATATGCGAAAGAAAAAAATACATTTACAGTACATAAAAATATAAAATTTATTCAAATCACTTCACGAAGAAGATTGCTTTTGAAAAGGTTGTTTAGGATATGAATGATAAAAATTATACATAAAATAAAAAATAAAATATTACAAATTTAATAATAAATATATTATATTCCCTTATGGGTAAAGACAGAATTCATTCATCGTTTAACTCGCGTGTTGTAAGAAGAAGCTAAAGAGTTTTTTTATCTTTTGGGAGGATCCTTTTAAGCTTTTTCTTTGTTGTCCTATATTTTACTCACATCAACTTTCATTCTTTAGTGAATAAACCTATAATTAAATACTACTATCCCTTTAAAAATAAAAAATAAGTAATTTATATATATACAGAAATAATATAATATATATAATAATAATAAGATTTACATAATGTTTACGATGAATTTTTAGAAAAAAATTGTTAATTAATATTAAAAAATACAGTATCTCTGATTTTTCGATCGATTACTCTAAAAAATAAAATTATATAATAATATTTTCAATCCAATATAGCACTACTCAGTTAAGAAAAACTTTTTATTTTTAATATGTGCAAACGTTTTCGACACAACGGCCATTTTCAGACTACACAAATTAGAAGTAGAACAAGCATTGTGTAGCCTGAAGATGATCGTTGTGCCGAAAACGTTTGCACATATTAAAAGTAAAAAGTTTTTTCTTAACTGCTAGCAGTGCTATATTGGATTGAAAATAGTTTACAAGAGTATAAGCAGTGATTAAAGGAAGTTTAATAATTATATAATAATGTTTATTCGGAAATTTATAGATGACTAAAGAGTGTGATTAATGTGTTTCAAAATTGAGTCCACATCCTTGAAATTAAAATGTCTAGAAAATACAGTAAACTGAATAAATATTACTTAAATTATTTAATTATATAATTAATATTAATTTGATATGATATGATTTCGAACAACTGTATATGATACTGTAATTATTTATGATGATTTGCATTTTTCTATATACAGAATAAATATATATTGCATTTATATCAGTCAAGTTACATATATATTAATGTCTTCAATAAATATATATATAATAATTTCCATTCATTTGATGTCATAACAATATTCTACACGTATTTATCTGATTCAAAACATGGTATTAATATATATTATAAACGTTTTGAAATTTCATTACATATTTTCTGAATTTATTTTTCGATATTAAGAATTTATAGCCAGCTATCATACCTATAAATTCGTAGGAAATCAAAAATTCATTGTATATGATGTAAATAAATACACTTATACTATATTAAAATATAATTATATAGTATACTTGGAAGATTTATGAATTAAATCGAATTTTAATAGAGATATTTAATCATTACATCAATATACTATAATATTGATTTAATGTTGGTCATTATTTCAAATATTTAATACAGTATATATCGCACACGTATTTCTAAAGTGACACAAGTCAAAAAGTTGCATTTTTATGTTAGCACCATTTTATAACTTTGGAAGCAATCCTCCATCATCTTTTGAAACCATTTTCCTAAAAAATGGTTTCAAAAGATTATAAATTTTGAAAAAATTATTAGTTATATAATGGTTTTTAGTTAGGCTGATTTCGAATTTTTTCCAATTTTCTCAAAACGTTCTTTTTTGACTTGTGTCACTTTAGAAATACGTGTGCGATATGTATTATTTAACGATATTATTGTTTAAATATTACTAGACAACATATCTTCCTATTCTCTTTATACGCTTTGTTAATGTTCTCTTCTTTGTATCTTCAAATATGGTTTGAAATCAGTAATACATGTAGATCACAAAAAATATATAATTAGCACAAATCAATTAATCAGTAAATTTTTGTTGATTAATGTTCAAGAAATTTCTTTCATTAGTTTAATACAAGTTTAATTCATTGAATATGCTTCAGCGTAACGATCGATAGTGTGTTTATCGATAAGGATCCGTTTTAAATCTCGACGAAAATTAAAAATAAATCTGGCAAAATATCTGGCAAAATTCGAAAATCTTTATTTTATAAATAGAAGACGAAGGAAATAATCCAAAAATGAATATTGATAAAGAATTTTGCGATTATAAGCTGGATGAAACTGTCACATATGATATACCGTAAAGAAATGTTCAAAAATCGGTTATCGATCGAATTATCAGAGCAGAAAATGAAACATGATACTGTAAAGACAAAAATTATTATTTAAAACACTTGTTATTTTTATAAATCAAAAATAACAAGTGATATAAAATGTGAATATGATACAGATCTGACTATGCTACGATATCTTAGAACATGCATTTCAAATTTATCCAATCTGCTTATAAAGATGCCAATAATTAATATTATAAGTGAAAATAAAGCTATAAAGTTCTATAAATAACAAATATTTTTATATTGATTTATTAGATATTTATTAAGGTCTAAGAATATGATAAATGCGATTTTTATAATCACTTTACGTTTTTAATATGGTTGACGCTTAGTCTGTATAGTTTATGGAGAGATTTAATTAAAATAAAAATATAAATTACGATTTTCGAACTACATTTACACAACTATAGAATCTACCAAAACTTCTAAATTAATCTAGACTTCATAATTTTCTGCGATTATCAGTTAATATCCCAATTTTCATATTAGTATCGATATATCTGCCAACACATATTGCCCTATATATCTTACAACCTTGAGTTAGGAAATTTTCTAATATGTATGCCCTCAATTTAGAAATATTATATAGCAATTAACTTTATTTAGAAAGAATCATTTATTAACTAACATATTAAAACAAAAAAAAAAAAAACAAACAAAAATGCTTTTCCTTATATTACGTAAATGTTTTCATTTGATTTCTCATCTTATAATTAAATTAAAATAGGTTTATAAATATATAATTTGAATTAATAAAAATAAATTTTCTTTTAAATTATGCAATTTTCTATGGTCTATTTACAGTTATGGGATTCTGTTTTAATAGTAAAAATGAGTTAGGTAACATCAAAACAAGTTAAAATATTCATTTAAATAAATAGATAAATAGATTTTTTTTTAAATTTATGTACAAATAAAAACCATTAAATTTAACAATAGTTATTAATAAAATAAGTTATTGTTTATGCAAGTATCAAAACTCAAAATAATGTTTGAGATTTAACAAAAATTCTTAATTATTCTTTGCTTATTTTATATGTAAAGGTTATATAAAAATATGGAGTTGACACTTATAATAATGCAGTTCATCTGCAACAAAACAAATTTTTGTAACCATGAAACTGCAACTGATTGTTCAATTGCATGCAATGCCATGCTGATTATTGCAAATTTATTGCTTATAAAGAGCTTTCCTGTTTTCTAGGAATGCTTGCATTAAATATTTGGGAACGATTTTATTATTATATAGCATTAAATCTAAACTTAAATTTATTGCATATAAAGAGCTTTCCTGTTTTCTAGAAATGCTTGCATTAAATATTTGGGAACGATTTTATTATTATATAGCATTAAATCTAAACTTCTAGACTTAAATTTATAAAAAAAATCAGAATAAATGTCTTGTTTTCTGGTTTAACATAAATTTAATAATTCATTGAAAGCAAAAAAAAAAAAAAATTCCGAAAGTTGGTATTTCCAAGGCAGTCACGCCTTTAATGTGTTCAGTCACGCCTGAACCGTTCAACACGATACGAAACGGAATCAATTGATCGATTAAAAATTTATCTTCTTTTTTATATACTCTTTTTAACATTACTTTGGATTAACTTATGATAAGTAAATTAAATTTCATAATAATTTTGTTCTCATTCGATTAATATACAGAAAATTTAAACGTTAACCGAAGAATATTCTTGCAATTCTTACTAATTTCATTTTTAATTAGTAATCGAGTAATACAATAAATTTTAAGTTTTTTTTTTTTTTTTCAAATTTATGTGGTTATAAAGAACGTCGCTTTCGTCTGTTTTAACTGATGCGACGTCGTCAGTGTGTCGAATAAAAATAGTTGACAATCGTTGCCAATCTTACAAAATTCCACTTACCGAGCAACAGGATAACATCCGAAAACACGTGACCGACGCGAGCGAATAAGCAGATTTCATCTCGGAAGCATTGTTGACCGATGTTCGATTAACACACAGCTACCGGGATGTGCGAATGCGACAGGAGGTGTTTCGCTCTTCCCCATGTGACGCCTGACGTCATGGGACGATAGACAATATGTTGCGGATCAAAGAGATGTGCCATTGAACATTCCAACTCTACACGTGCCAACAATGATGCTTTTTTCGACGGTGGCAAAGTTTACTGTATTTTTTCTTTTATATTACATAATGCAACTGAAGTCGGCAGAAATCGACAGGTTAGAAAAAAGAACGTTTTTTTAATTTAATTTCAAATTCTTAAATTAATTCTAAATATAGTAGATAACTTTCTAACAGAAAAAATTAAATTTATAATGCGTAATTTTATGTCATTTCATCATTTATTCAATTTTATAGCAAAATAATTTGTGTATTTTATTTTTAAACTGCTACTCTGCAAGTCATTTTAATCCGAAACTATCAGGAATATTTTCAAGAGACATAATTAAAATTTAAATTAAATTCGGACTTATTTATTTAACTAATTTCTAATGATTTATATTAACTTTACAAGTTAAACATTAAATGTTAAGTTATACGCCTAATATATGCTAGGCAAATGTGCAAGATCTTAATATGTTTTAACCGTTTATTAACGTAATTTTTTAATTATTTATTTAGCATTTAATAATAAATTTTAAATCTCGATAGTTTCGCTCATCTACGGATTAGATAGAACACTCGGATAACTTAGTAAACATTAGTCTAGAATGGGATCAATCCAAAAAGAAGTGTGGAAAAATAATAGTAAACAGTAACTTAGTTGTATGATCTACTCTATCCCAAAAATATATACGATAAATAGTAAAATTTATTCAGAATTAATTTACAAAACACCATGGAAAATAATAAGATGTAACATTTATTTTTTTATTTCTGTTATATGATAATTTTTTTTTATATATAAAAGTATATATTAATATGCCAGTTTACTGTAACCATAGGATGTATGAATGATAGGAAAACTTGCATTATAACGAAGTATAAAGTGAGAATTAACTCGTTTATTTTGTGGAATCTAGTACGAGTGTGTAATTTTAACACTTCATAAATTTGTCAAATACATCTTGGGGATTAAACTTACCGAAATTTATGAAAACGTATCTAATATATTTTCTATCTATGCGAAAAATAGATATCGAATATTAAAAAATAGAGAAACTTTGATATCATTTATATAAAGTTGTGATACGAAAGATTATTTATTCGATCAAAACAATGAAATTTTGAAACAATCAATCACAGTCGAATAATACAATTTACCTTTATATCGACAAATATAAGCTGCATTATAGTGTAGATCTATGCCTGTAAAACAAGACAAATCACTCTCTCTCTCTTGTAGAAAACTGCATATTTTAAAACGTTACAGATGCTAAATGTAAAATTTTTATAGAGAATGACTTGTATTATAGACAAATCAAGCATGCAAAACTGTAATAGGAAATGAATCATTACTAGCATACGAAATGATTTAGTCGGAATTATTGCTTCTACAAATGCAACATTTTCTCTTTGAACTAAATTCTGTACTCGAATTACGATAAATATGGACTCGGCTTTAATATTTTATAAGTTCGTGTATCCTCTAACCTATCATTTTTCTTTCTTTTAACGATAAAAATGTAAGAATTAATACCATTTAAAAAAGAAAAAAATGGTATTATATATAAAAGAAAATTGCATTGCCGAAGAAATAAAAAAAAATGTTTGTATAATTATAAAAATAATCTTGTTAGAACAATAATACTCTATCACTGTCAAATTCAAGTTTTTTGAATTATTATTATTTTTCTTTGCATTTCGAGACAAAGTTTGAAAATTATATACAATATTCTAATGACATTTTTTTTATTTGTAATTGTTTTTTGTGACTAATACGATTATTAAAAATAATTCACGAAAATATTAAATTTAATCTTTTTAAAAAACAGTTATAAATTATAATATTTTGACATATTTCGATTCAATTTATAAATTAAATTCTAGTTTGTAATTTATAATATTCAAGTTATAGTTTGGAATATTTTTCTTTTTTTTTTTTGACTTACTTATTTGCAAGATTGTGTAATTGTAGATAAATAATAAATATTGTTATTAACGACAACGATTAAAATTAATTTGACTAATGATAATTATCTAAAAAAATTATATCTAACACGTAATAAGAAACCTCAAAATTATTATTATTAATAAGTGAAAAATTTATCTGATAAGATAAACGTAATTTTTCTCGAAACTACCCACCTTATTATTTAATTTTTTTCCGATTCGTAATTATTCCGGTGAAAAAAATACTGCTGGAAGGAAATATTAAAAATGAAACAGTCATTTTTTTTTTTTCTTTAGAAAACTTTTTTTTTTTAAATTTTGAAAATTAAAGAAAACTCTTTAATTAAATAAAAACTTAAATATTTATGATTTATATTTAAAAAGTATCATTTTTTTTTGTATTTACATAAATAGGAAACACGTTATAAATTTTTAAACTCATTCTCATCTTTTTTTAGACCTACTTTTTAAAGTATTGTATCGTTATTGTTGATAAAATTCGTATAAAATATATTAAACATATTATAAATTATATAATATTAATATACTTATTAATGATCATATAAATCAACCTGTTCGTTTGTTATAACCATTCTTGGTTATTACTGACAAATTTTAAATTTATTACTAATAATTTATAAATATACATAGTATACATTTTCATTATAAATATTTTTGAAACTTTATGTAATTATCTTATAAAAAAAACATGTAAATTATGTTAAAGTAAGGAATGATATTGGTCACTAAATGTAACATTTCGTAAATATATTGATATATGTTTTATTATTACGAAAATTAAGTAGATTATTATTAATATTGTTACATTATTAAGCATTTATGGAATGTAAATTAAATTAAACACACTAAAAATGTCATTATTAATGTAAATTCAGTGATTTCATTGTTTAATGTCTTTAGATTTTGACATTTTGTTGATATGTTATTTGTAGTCAAAAAAAATATTATTATTTTTTATTTTAAAAGTCATAATTTATGAAATTTAAATAAGAATTAAAAAATTTTAAATGGTGTTTTATGAATAATTAAAATTGCACTTTATATAATATATGCTGTTAATAAACTACATGTTTTCTAATTCTATAATAAAAAAATTACTTATTTCCCTTATAATGAAACATTTTAATTTATAAATTTATAAGTTAATCTACGCGTTTGGTTAACAACTTAATATGCAAATTAGATATGGAATATAAATAATCCAAGAGACAATCAGCATTTATTTTAATGTTTTTAGAAACTAATTTATTTATTAAATAAGAATAAATATTATTATAAACTTCTAGGAAGATTTTTCTTAACAGTTTCATAAATGCATTTATAATACGATAGTTTCTCTTAAAATTAACGAGGAATTCATTTATTATGTTGTAACGTTTATAATTATTGTCGTTCGTAACTACGTAAATATAATTTAATGCGACAGTCTAAATATTCAGAAATAAATTGATCTATATGTGGAAATAACTGGCAAAAGTTTTACCAAAAAAATTAAAAATTCTTAATAAGTTTAACGTTACCGTGAGACACGAAAAGAATTTGGCATTTGGCCTACTCAATACCAAAATACGAAATTACTTAACTAGAATATCTAATTTAATAGTAAATAACATAATTATTTTTTTATACAGTACAGTCATACCTCGACTTACGTCGGTTTTTTTGTTAACAGGAAAAAATAAAAGTTTACTAAAGGATGGGTCTCACAGGAGTAAAAAGCGATGTAAATACGAGTGTATTGATTCTAATGTTATTTTCGCTATATAACTAGACGCTGAGTTTTTACGCTGAAGTTCAATCTTGTTCAACTTTCTACGCTGTGTACAAGAATGTCTTGACCATTCGTCCAATCGGGAACTGGTTATTGAAACTTATAGAATTATTTAGAAGCTTAAAAATGTTATTAGCGACGTTATGGGATTATTTATAGGTGTCTATGTCGTTTTTTAAAGAGTTTATTACGTCGTTTCTCGATTTAATTCGCGAGTCTTGGAACGAATTAACGATGTAAGGTGAGTTATGAGTGTGTATAATAATACTAAAATTTTGGTTATTAATAAATACTTGAAAATTTCATACATTTTTGTTTGTAAAAATTTTAAAATGCTATCAATTATCAGCATAATTTATGATATTTTTTATAAAATAATCCATCATATATATTTTTCTATCTGGTATCAATGAAAAAATTTCTGTTTTTCTTTATAATTTTTAAGGAAAATTAAGATGGTTATAAATCTTCATAAACTATTAACAAATCATAATTATGATAACTATTTTAAATATTCTTATATTTAAAAAAAATCGTAAAAATAGCTAATAACATGAATTATTGCTCTTAAAAATACACTTATCTAAACATCACTTTTGAGTGTACTTATATAACTTAATTTACAACTCCGTATTTTAAAAGATAAACCAATCCCTTTATCTTATAATAATACTGCATTAAGAATAATTTCTTAATCGTTAAATTTACTGTATCAGTCAGATAACTATTCAGAAATGTTTCATGTTAAATTCAGATAAATTATAACGTACTTTTAAACATTCCTCAAATTCTGTGTAGACCATATTAACAGTTATCGTAACAAATAAATTAAATTGTTAATACTAGATATATCTAAGCAGAATATGAATAAGAGTGATTTATTCCTTTATCTTTCAAGATTTTTTTATATAATTTAAACAATCAGAAAAATGATTCAGCTTTTGTTACAGTGGATAAATCGATTATTCTTTATTTTGCTTTACATAAAAACTAATATTATAATTAACGTAAAAACTATCTGTATTTTTTTTTCTTTTATAATGTATAAAATATTGATAGGATATATTTATATAAGTTTATACTGTAAAAAAGAAATTATTTAAAGCGAGCGAAAAGATTTTGTGAATGCAGTATAGACAGGACTTTCAGAGAAAATGCGAGGCCCCGGGAAACTAATATTTTTGAGGCCTTTCAAAAAAAAAAACAAAGACAAAATTGACAAATATACAGTGGTAAGTGCACAAGAAAAGCGAAAACATTGATAGAGACAAACATTGAAGCTCGAACTATATACAAATATATCTTTTCTAACATATTGAGTTATAAATTGAGGCCCCTAAAATCATGAGTCCGCTGGCTCTTGTCCCTGATAGCCACTGAGTATAAATCATCCATGGTATAGATATAAACTTTTAATATAATATCAGACAGAAATAATCGAATCATTTTTGTTGAATCGGTTATGTAAACTTTGCTTTATTAAGCAAGATTTTCATATCTGTGCATTTCGTTTTGATATAAAATAAATTAAGTATTCAAAATTCTCGAGTCTATTATATAGAAATACTGTATATCAGTTCAATTGAATCACGCATTTTCTTTTAAATCATATAAATCACCTTAGCTTCTTTTAAACATTTATTACAGTATATTTTTCTCTTAACATTTTCCTTTTTTAGGATGTCCATTTCTGTAACAAGAATCAATTGAAGCAAATGTAATAAAGGAAACATAATGGTAACCTATAAGTGATATTTTAATTAAGTTAGAAACTATAGTCAAATATAATACTTGCAATACTATAAAATTAACATCAGTTAGAAAGATTTATATCTTTAATTAGAACAAACTTTTCTCCACTAAAAAAAAAGTAAAGCTTTCTTTCCGAAACATTGCCTCCAAATATGAACATTTCCTTTCATCAAAATGAAAGTTGATACAATACTTCAAATTTATCACATTCTGTTGTCATTTTCTGCTTACTAAGATCGGAATATTGGCAATATATTATTGTTACTATTTTTATTTGGCATCGAACAGTTTATAATGTACAGAATTTGCATTGTTTCAAAAATTTACGATATTTTTTATATGCTGAATAATAGAGTAATTTTAAAAAACTTGAACAGTTTATATAATGTACAGAATTTGTATTGTTTCAAAAATTTACGATATTTTTTATATGCTGAATAATAGAGTAATTTTAAAAAATTATTTACAGCACAGTATATTCATCTAAGTTACTGTTTACTTTTGAAACGATAAGTTATTACATAAACAGTAACCAACTCTTTTTTATTATCCTTTGTTTAATAACTTATCGTTTTAAGTGTAACCTAAGTTTAAAAAGGCAAAAAAAACATTCTGAAAATTTTGACAATTACTTAAAAATTCTAAATAATAATACTTTTATTTCTATAAATAGTAACTAACTCCTTTTTATTATCCTTTCTTTACTAAATTATCGTTTTAAGTGTAACCTAAGTTTAAAAAGGCAAAAAAAACCTTCTGAAAATTTTGACAATTACTTAAAAATTCTAAATAATAATACTTTTATTTCTATAAGAAATATATAGATTTATATTAAAAATTTGTTTAATTCTTGTGAATTAAAATTATCTTTGTTTTATTTCTTATAAAAAAAATCCTGAAAATATTGATAACATAAATTCAGATAATGTAATGATTTTAAACTGATTATAACGTCTATATAAATTATAGAAATTACAATATAAAATATTATCTAAACATTCAGAATAGTTAGTATCATTACTATGGATATTTGAATATAATTCAGTTAATCAGAGATACTATCACAAAATATAGATAACATAATTAAACTACTGAAATATTTATTTATTTAAACTCTTCACTCTACAAAAGAATGTAAATTATGTGTGACTCCTTCATTCAGAAATTAAATACTCTAGATGCTCTATTCCAAAAAAAAAACCGATGTTTTTTCTAATCTATAAGTTGGCACAGACAGAAAGTAATCTTGCGGGAGTAGAATTGAAGAACATTGAAAGATAATTTACCGAAAGTAAGATCTTCCTTGACATATTTTGTAATCATTTTAAAAACATAATCTTTTACTGTCTCAGAAAAAGAAGGCAGATTCATAATATTGCTGATATGTTCTGAATGAGTTTTTACACAGTATGAATTAAATTTTCGGATTGTACGTTACCACATAATTTCTAATTGACCCAGGTAAGAAATTGATCCAGAAGTATAAATCCGTATTCCATATGTTAAGAAAGAGATAAATATAGCATAGAACCAAGTTTTTAATGCATGTCTGTCTGAAATTCTTGAAAGATACCTTTGAGTGAACGTAGATTTTCTTACTATTTGACGTATAATATATGCAATATGGTGAGAATATGATAGTCTACTATCTAAAAGTATTCCTAAATCTTTATGTGAGTCAGTTGGAGTAAAAGACAACACTGTTTTATAAACTGCTTTTTCCTGAAATTGCCAGTCAAAGTTGGAACTGAACTTTATGCAATTATATTTCAATTTCGACTGGCTATGAATTTTTTAGTGATTAAGGATAATATCCTTTATTCTAATTTAATAATATATGGAGTGTACAATTTTATCTAACAAATATACAGATAAATCTATCTACATATATGTGTATTCTTAAATCTGCACAATATTCATAAAAGTTATTAGAGAAAAAATTGATTTTGTTAGTTTAGAACATAAATTTATTGTTATGTTAACTATGAATTATTATTTTAGCATGATTAAACTATTAAATATTTTAAATATTATATTTTATTCATATTTTGGATTTTGTAGTCGTAAAGAATTTTAAATCTTTGAAAATAATAGTTTATAAAACAAAAAGTAATAATGCATACCCGAAAGCAATCTCAATATAGGCATAATTTATTTATTTAAAATATTGAATTTCTTACTTTTAATGTAGAAATTTGCTGGCAAATAAATTTAAGAGAGATCCAAAATTTATTTTAGGTTAAATTCATATAATTGCTAGTATAAAAGTATAACTTTTATTATTCGCAAAGTAAATATAATATCTTGTAAAGCTATCTTAAATATTTAGATATTTTTTGTATTAGGAAATTTTCTACTAATATTTCTAATTATGATATTTATTATTCAGATTTTTCTATAGTTTACATGATGTTAAAAAAAATTCTAGATAATGTTGTAGTAAACTTTCTGTGAATATTTTTGATAATTTTTATTCTATCTAAAAAATATGTTTACTTTAGTCTAAAAAGATTCATACAAAATTTAGATTAAATCATTATTTTTTAAAGATTTTATTTATTCAGAAATATGAAGATATTTTCTATATGATCATTCGATTTTCAAGAAAATAATAGATGCTAGTAACTGAATTTTTTCTTTTTTTAAATCGGAAATTTCTGATTTTACGACGACAGTGTTAAGAAATATGAAGATATTTTCTTTATGATCATTCGATTTTCAAGAAAATAATAGATGTTAGTAACTGAATTTTTTCTTTTTTTAAATCGGAAATTTCTGATTTTACGACGACAGTGTTATTTATCACGATGAATTTCAATGGGATGATATAACCAAAAATGATGGAATACTTTTCATTTTGACAGTATCAGCAGGTGTGCAAACAAATTATTTTTATAGAAATGAAATGCATAAAGGAAGTAATAAATTATAATTTTTTTTTTTTATATACATAACAAACTTTTGCAAGTTATATTACTCGGGAATAATAACGACGTCTAAAATAATAGATAAAGCGCACATTAAATGAACTGAGACTAATAATAATTAATGAACAAATTTATCCTAGATGGCCACGTAATAAACTGACTCGTAGCACTTTATATAAAAACAATTTAATTCATAAAATTATTCAATTAACAATTTAATAATTTTATGATTATTAAATTTAAGTAAGCTTATTATTATTTTTTTTCTATCAGATATTTTCCATTTAATTTTATTAATAAAATTAAAAATTATAACAAATGTATTCACATAATAAAATTTTATTAAAAAAAAGTTGATAAATTAATTAAATTACTTATCGCTAATATCGTAAGATTATTATTATTTTTAAATATTTATTGGAACATTAAATAATTAAAAAAAATAAAAAAAATAAAATAAAATAGAAATTTTTGAAAAAATAAATTATATATAATATATAATGAATATAGGCCTATATTGTACATAAAACATGAATACCATAATTTCACATACACACATATATATGAAAATGTGAAATGTGTTCTTATATTTAATATATTTCTTTGCTCGAAATGCAAATATTAGGAATCTATCATCTTGCAAAAAGTAATTCAGTTTACTTGTTTATCATTTCTGTACTCATGAGCATAAAAATGAATTCCAAGAGTGTAATGGTAATTAATAGGATAGTTATGTTGACCGTGTAGAATGTTAATGGAGCACTTTGGGAGTTTGTCTAATTCTTGAGCGAAATCCAATTATGGAAATAAAGATGCCCAGATGAACTTCGTTACTCTTTCTTATCACTTACGTTAAAATTAGTGTTTTGATCACATAAAAATTATATGTGAATTTAACTTAATTGTGTTTAATTTTTTTTAATGTAGTATAATCCTATGATACTTTTATGTTATTTATATTTATGTTAGTTTATTAAACTTCAGAGAAATTTTAAAAAATGTCTTTCTAAATTCTACGCCATGTTTAAGTGTCTATGAAGATAATCTTGAGAAGTTATAATTATTTAAACGTCGAAATTCTGATTGATTATTGATAACTAGTCATCTGAGTTGTGTTTAATTACTAAGGAAAATCATATTATTTTTAATTTACAGTTGTTACATCTCATAAAATACTATATATTATTTTTTTAATAAGTTCGGATTCTGCCCAAGCAAACAATTTTAATCCCTTGAAGTGAATTTCTTTCGATCGAAACCTATCGAAAACTGTTACCACAAGAAAATTTCTAGTAACTATTCCACCTTTTCAAACTCCACAATGATTGACACATTGAAAAGGAAGACCGAAATAATTTTTTATTATTTTTTTGGTTACATTCTCGAGAATAATTTTTAAATTTTCCACTTTCGAAAATATTTCAAGTGATTTGAAATACCCCACAGAAAAAAACTGATCAATCTTTTTTAAAAATTAATGCGAAGATGAGTTTTAGCAGTTAATATAAAAACGATAACTATATTCGCATTAAAACTTCATATTAAGTTTATCTCTTCTAATTAAATTGTGATGTTAATTAAATATGATAATATTACGACTTCCTCTTTACGTAACGATATCTAGTTAAATATTATTACCTTGTGATTAAATATTCTGAAGCTATAAAAAAAAAATATATCTCTCCAAACATGTCAAAAATATTTTGTTGTTTTTAATGAATATCGTTAAGTTGCGATTATAGTTTCCTTCTTAATATTTTTATCTTTAATAAACACATCGAAAAGCATCGTTAAAATAATTTTTTCAACATAATGCATATTTAAATAATCATAAATATTTATCAAAGTTGCTAAGACAGATATAAATCATTTTTGGAAGCAAAAATAAACATAAATTTATATCAGTTAGATTATTTTAATTGTTATTAATCATTAATTAGGTAAGGAAAATATATTCACAATTTTTTTTTTAATTTTCGACATTATCATCATGATGACACTTGATTTTATGCTAATAATATTCAGAAGATACTTATTAATTAGGTAAGGAAAATATATTCACAATTTTTTTTTTTTAAATTTTCGACATTATCATCATGATGACACTTGATTTTATGCTAATAATATTCAGAAGATAATTACATTTAATGGATAATTTTTCTTATACTGTATAGCATATGTAGTGCATCATATTTTCTTCAACTAATCTTATTTGCACTTAAAATAAGATTAGTTGGTACTTCAGTTTTATCAAACAAAAATATAACCCCAGATAAAAATTCAATTTCTAAAATAAGATATATATATTTGTTTATTTTCGATGATTGAAAGCATTTATTTCAAATGATTCTCTGTATATTTAAAGATAAACTATCAGATTTATTTTCGAATTAATATAAAATAAATATCCTCTGTTTTAATTTTCGTAAAGAAACGATTTTATATTATTTTTATTTTTTAAACTGAAAAAGAATTAGTTTTAAACTTTAATTTATTATATTAAAATGTTTTTATTTTAAACGAGAAAGGAGAAAAAAAATTCCAAATAAATATGAAAAAAATAATAAAAATTCGAATTAAATAAATATTGCTGTATAAAATTATTATAAAACAATATATTTTTGAACAATATACAATAATGTATAATTTGTTTTTACAAAAATCTTGGTATTTATTCAGTATTAAAAAAATATTTTCAATTACTTACAGAATTTGTGTGTATTCCAGATATATTTTGATGATTAAGTACTTTAGTTTAGGAGTATCTTTGCTGTTAGATATTAAATATTTCTGATTAACTTTACATAAAATTTTTTGATGGTGTACTGTTATACTTCAGGCAGAAATAGAACATTTCGTGGTTTTATTTGAACATTTCAAATCTAGTTTGATTAGTTTAAGTTCGAATGTCACCAGAAAAGTTCTGCAAAACTTCTAGAAAATAAATGAATGTTTTAACTAAACTCATAATTACAACTAAAAATAAATTTATTAAAAAAAAACAGCACCGAGGTATGCCACATAATTACTTTTTACAAATGAAGTCTTTCACGAGTTATTTATTTTAAGTGAAATAATGTTTAGATAATAAATTATCGTACCTTTCAGCGAAATATCTGTTCTTATTATGTTAAAACAAAGATGCTAATTTAACATATGTTTAGAAAAATAATTATGAAACATAATATTCAATATTTCAAAGTTATTACTTCGACATTTATACGTCTAGAAAGCAATTAATAGATTTTATTTTAATAAAACTGAGAATTGTATAAATATATTTTCAAATGCTTATTTAAGGAGCACTCAACTAGTTCGAAAAACTCATTTAACTTGAGTTGTAATGTTTTTCTTTTTAGAAAAAAGAAAGAAATTCCAAGTTTAGTATGTCATCTTGCATACTAACTCCTACTCGTTAGTGTTTATTTGAAATATTTATTATTTTTGTTATTTTAAAGCAATAAATTAAAAAATATATATATATAATTAAATTTACTTAATACCATTATGATAATACATTTTTTTACAAAACTTGTAATTAAAATAATAAAATAATGCACTACTAGAGAGGTAAACGAGATAATATTGTTTATTTTTCTCGTATTAAGAAGATTATGAAAATATTTTTAATAGCAAAAGTTTAATAATTTATGTAACTTGTATAATTTTAGTTCTTTATTACCTATTATACTTATTAGGGAAAAATATTTTCTAATTATTTAATTCTAAATTTTATGGTGATTATAAATGTCTAACCTTCTTGTAAGCAAATTTTAAATATGGCCCTGTAAAACTCATTTTAATATTTTTATAATAATATAATTTGAATAATAGCTTCGAAAAACGGAATTAAATAGGATAAAGGATTAGGAAACAACATCAATATCTATTTGTGATTTTTTTTAATATAGAGATTTCGTTTCTAGTGATAAATAATTCTTTAACATTGATTTTTTTCATCTATATTCGAAGTTTATTTATTAAATCTAAAGCTAAATCTGTACATAATAATTCGGGCAAATTTTATGAGTTTTTTTAATACAGTATACTTTGTTATAACGATAGACGAGCGGAAGTACTCATTTTTCGGTAAATGATTTTGTAGGACAAACGAAGAGAATTATGTAATATAGGCTAAGTATTATGTACCTATATACATAAAATATGGGTCTAGGTTTTATAAAATCAAGCTATAAAATTAATATGCTTTTATTATAATATATTAATTTTAAAGCTAGATTTTTTATTCTAATTTTTTATATAAACTAGCGTTTTTCAGCCTTTTCATATGTACCACCAAATTCAAAATTCAAAAATTTCTGTACCATCAACAAAAATATGCCTCTTATACAAATAGGAAGTCAAGTTTATACACGTACCAGTAGTCATATCTCGCGTACTACCAGTAGTACGCGAGACATGAGTAGTGGTAAGTGTATAACTATCCAAAAATTTAGTATGTAGTGGTATGTACGCTAATGAATAAATGGTGAGAACTGCTGATATAGACCATCCAAATTTTTGGATAGTTTATATCAATACTATAGTCTAGTCTCTAGTGAGTAGTAGTACGTATATAGACTATCCAAAAATTTGGATTGTCTACTGTATATCAGCGGTTCTCAACCAGTGGTACGCTTATCACTGATTGAGAACTTCTGATATAAACTATCCAAATTTTTCATCCATAAGAAATTATGATTTAAATGTTTCTGTTCGTAAGAAATTAAATGGTGGGCAAGATTTAATCAGTAAACAGATTTAAAATTATACTGTAAATTAAATTTTGGAAAAATATTGCAGAAATAATAAATATTTTGATTTAATTTCAATAAGATCATTTATGTATATTCCTATTTGTAGTTTTTTTAATGATACTACGGCATTCAATTCTTCGGAAATAGAAGAAATAATAGATTTTCCTTCACAAATCATATCTGATATGAAGTTTACTCATCGACTGGCATTTTTAGACGAAGTACTCGAAGGTTACGATAAGAGAGCTTGGCCCACGTACGGTCAAGGTAAGCAAAAATTATTCCTCATCTTAAATAAAAAATAATTTATTATAAAGTGAAGTGAGGTAAGTGCGGAGCTGGGGCAAGTGCATCATCAACGGGCTTTTTTTTGTTCTGGAATCTCATCAGTCATCGTGGATATCTATGTCGATAGGCTGATATTAACTTTTAGTAAGATTTTAAAATATCAATTAGCAAAATTTCGCTTATCTTAAAATAAGAAAAGCCCGTTAATGCACTTCCACCAGCTCCGCACTTTCCCCACTCCATCTTATTGTATATATTTTTTTACTTTTTTGAAATCCTTATATAAAAAAAAAGCCCGTTAATGCACTTCCACCTTTCCCCACTCCATCTTATTGTATATATTTTTTTACTTTTTTGAAATCCTTATATAAACTTTCTAAATATTTGAACAAAAAACATTACCTAAACATCTGCTGACTTAGATAAAACAACGCATTTATTTGTAGTAAGTTAAAGTTACAATAATGGAGTATAATCGCGTGTCATTGTCACGCTAATGGTGATAAATAATCGATACATAATAATATCAAATTAACATTCTCGAGTTACTTTAGCTGATTTTTTCAACAGTATGATTCTATTTAAGCATGGTTACATTTTTAGATTAGTCTTTATTATTATCAATATTGTAATTTTTAAACGAAAAACGTGTAGATGAATCATAAATATGGTTGATCGATTATTAATGTTTCAAAAATTAAAATTCACGATGAGATTTAAATCGATTTCAAAACTTTATTTAAATAATCAAATTTAAAGAAGTAAACGAATTGATAATTTAATAATTAATGCTAAATTATATTAAAAAAATCAATTAAATAAATGAAATATATTAGCGAGGTAACTATTAGGTGATAGATAAACGTAACTTCAAGTAAAAACCATTCCTGCAATTCAAAATTTAGAAAGGAGAGGGAATAAATTTGAAGTAATTTATCTTTTTTTTACGTTTTAGAAATAGCTTTTTGGCTATTAACCATTTTTTATACTTTAATTTATTAGAGTAGAAGCTAAAGAAAACCGTGTTTCTTAGTTAAATTTCAAATATAAAGACTTACTCGATTTTTATTATATTTTAAGGACTATTTAAAATTAAAGGTTTTATAAAAATTATAACACATTTCATTAACACAATTTAATCATTAACATCACTTTATTTGAAACAGTTTAATCATCAACACAAATTTATTTGAACTAGTTTAGTCAGAAAACATTATGACTATTTAGCCATTTTATTAAAATTTTCATAATAAAGAATTTTAATAATTCAAAAAAGACTTTAGTCCACTTCATAATGATGGAATATTTTACAAAATTTACATAATAAAATAATTTATTTTTTATATGATATAGGTGTTCCGACTCATGTTAGAGTCAATGTATATATCAACAGCTTGGGGTCAGTAAATGCTGCTAACATGGTGAGTATTGTGATATTTCCTACTTTGAACAATTATAAATTACATCTGTCATGTTCATTAATAAAATTTAAAAAATATCTTAACTTTATTTTATTAATTAAAACAACAAAAGCTTAAGATTTTATTCATTAAATTAATACATTAACTCTTTTTAATAAGACATAGTGTAAATAAATATATAAGATTTATGTCAGTCGGTTTATAATTTTAATAAAAATATTTAATCTCGAGAAATTAAATTAATAAGTTAATTACATCTAATGAAATAATTTTAATTAATCTTCGAATTAAATTCAAAAAATGATTATCTATAAGATTAATCATTTTTATTTTATTTTTGAATTTATTTAATAAAATATCGAAAAATTTGAAATTTATTGTGACATTTCAAAATATTTTAATACTGTAATTAGTTCCTTAATATTTAAAATTAATTAATTTGATATTTTAATATCAGATTAATTGTGGGAAACAAAGAGTAATTAATATTATAGTCGTGAATACTTTTACTTTATTTTTTCTCATTTTAGCAAATTGAAG
Source organism: Olivierus martensii (assembly GCA_000484575.1). NCBI lineage: Eukaryota > Metazoa > Arthropoda > Arachnida > Scorpiones > Buthidae > Olivierus > Olivierus martensii. The sequence continues at coordinate 27,887 of AYEL01061873.1, forward strand.
ATCATATTTTACTATAGAGATTTACTACTGATAGGAATCGTAGTATAGCAAGAACTGTAAAAAAAATCACGTTTAATAATAATATATTGATATCATTAAAATTAATAGCCTATATTTATTATCAAAAAAATAAATGAAAATTCTTGGAGTTTTTGAGTCTTGCTGATTGATTAAGAGATTGTATAAGGTTCATAAAACAGCTCTGATCTGATAATTATTCCTTTTCTACTTCAGTAAAATATACTGTAATTCTAATTTAAATGGAGGATTCTTCGGATAATTATTTTTTTTATTATTTTTCTGCTTTGTGTTATACATCTATTTTTATTTCTTAGACATCTTTCAGTTTAATCGCCACAATAACATCGAATATCGTGAATCGAAATTTTTACGATAATTCATGTTAATAGATTTCTATTTCAATAATATGTTTACTATTATAATTTTCATACTTTTGTAATAAATAAATAACGATATTATGATAGCATGACAAATCAATTCAAACGTTGATTCAGAAATGATTGAAAAATAATTGCCAAAAATTAATGCTTCGTCGAATATGGTTTTTTATTATATTCGGATGCAAAATGATATTTTTATGTCGTTTAAACATAGAGTACAGCCATCATTTATCATTTATAAATGTATCTCTAACAATCAACATATTTGAAATTATTGATCTTTTTATTATATTCGGATGCAAAATGATATTTTTATGTCGCTTAAACATAGAGTATAGCCATCATTTATCATTTATAAATGTATCTCTAACAATCAACATATTTGAAATTATTGATTATTATTATTGATAAAATTCTTCTTTTTTTGGAATTCCCATATTCCTTATGGCATCTTGTAAATCTGGTAGGCTCTATATGCATCATTGTTTTGTAGATTTAATGATATGCTTCTTGAAGAATAATAATCTTTCTTGAGCAAATTTATGAATATCGTAATTCAAAAGGATAAATATGAGAATTCTTTTAATATTCTTCAATCAACAAAAGTCACTTCCAGTTAAATATTAAGATTATGATATGACAATTTAAACATATTGCACAAAACATATTTTTCTGTTACTAATATTTGAGATGTATTATATGATATACACTACTAAACAATATTTTTAAAAGTGGTTTTAATATTGTAATATTAATCCAATTGTTATATTATTCTTTCTATTCATATGGAAAGATAAATCTCATGAATTCCGTTTTTCTGAATTTCCAAATTAATCAGCTTATGTTTATCATCATTATCTTCACCTCAGTAAAATCCAAGATAGTAAGCAATATTCGTAAGCTTCTCAATTATATAAATTTAAATGAAATACGGGAAAAATCGGAATTTATCATGATATACGGTGAAACTATATGGACGAAATTGTTCAATAAAACGATCATTAAAATATATATGAACCCTTTATAATATACAATTTTTGAATTAATTTGTATATTCTTTTGACATTTTCAGAACTTGAGTTGTTTTTCTAATCAAAATTCATTCTATTTTAAGTAAAATAAATTCCTGAAGATATATAAGTTTGTATTATAAATCATTCTGATGTATGAATAATTGTCCAAATTCCTAAAAATAAACAGGACCAACTTTAATAAGATAATAGTCTCTTTCTGATTTGAAAAGCAATACAAGTTCTGAAAGTGTCAAAAGAATTATGAGAATTAATTCGAAAATTGCATATACTGTAATGGACAGTTCCTAAATATTATGTATTATGAATATTAATGATCACTCCATTAAACTTTCTCATTTATACAATTTCATCGTATGGTATTCATATTCATGCCAAATTTTGATTTTTTTCTTTTCAGTATTTCGTTTAGATTTATGTGATTACGAGTTTTAGAAATCTTGTATTTCGCCGGAGATGCAAGAAAGTATTACATTGAAAATAATAAATTAGAATTCACCATTTCTATTTTTCAAAGTAAGAAAAATGGAATTCACGAGATTTAACTTTCTATATTGAATCGTACGATCTGCAGCATTTATTAATACAATATATATTACAATGTTACACTAGCACTATTTTCGTAAATATTTTTCTATCTTCAGATTTGTAATTACAGATAGTATGTAATATTTGTCATTAAATCTGTATTATTTGTGATTATAGATATTTTTCGAAAAATATTTATAAATCACTAATAATAGTATATTTTTGATACTAGTTCATCAAGCATATCTAAAATTTGTTAACATATCTAACAATTCGTTTGTATTCGCGTTCTTATGATAATTTTGGTTAAATTATAAAAATTATATTATATAACAAATAGTGTTTCTTTAATTAATAGAAACATTTATATATATACTGTGTAAGCAAATTTCTTTCAATTTTAAAGGAAGAAAATTCCTTTAAAACCGAAAGAAATTTAAAAAATTTTCTGTATAAGCATATTATTTAAAGTATAAATACTTAAAAAAATTAAAAGTAAAATAGAAATTTAAAATATCCAAATTGATTTCTCTTCTAGTCCAAATAGAATTTCTTGTAAAGTATATTTCTTTTTTCTAATTGTTTTATATTCTCTAAATTTCATTCAAGAAGATATTATTATTTAGAATGGATCTCGGTTTGTTTAATTAATTTTATTGGTAATGCTTTTCTGGAGAGTTTGTAAACAAATAGAAAAAATCAAATTGATATCATTTGAATAAAATAATTCCTTTAGTCGAATTAAAGCTATTAATCTCGATGTGTTTTTTGTCTTTCAATGATTTCTATAGTTAGATAGAATTCTTCGAAGTTTAATCTTTTGTAATCTGTTATATATATCATCTGTAATTGTGTTTGGTATCTGTTTAAAGATATGTTGTTGTATTAAATTTTTCGAACATTTGCAATTAACTTTTTAAAGTAAATGATATCCCATAATAATTTTTAAAGTGGTTTAAGATAGCGTTTCCAAACTTTTTAATGACACATTCTTTTATCAGTAAAGAAAAAAAGTGCATAAAATTAATGCAAAAATAACAAAAACTGTTAACATACATGCTGAAAAATACTGTAAAATATATTATTTACATTTATATTTTGTTTTATCCATTTATAATATAAAAAAGTTGGCTAATATTGAAATAATTATTAGCTTTTTTATGATCATGTTGTAGACAATGTCATTTTAAATTATATGAAGTCGATATCTTTCAGAATGGTATTATTCTCATTTTAAATGAGTATTTATATTTTTTTTTTTAATAAAAATTGCTTAAAGAAACAGTTAAAAGACAGATAAAGCTTTGTTTGTCAAGCAAATATTTTATTATGCTTGTAAAAATTAGGCATGAAAAATTAAATGATTTAATAAGTTTAATACGGATTTATTATTATAGATATAATAATTATTAATTCGAAATTCTCAACTTAAATTATAAATAATACAACATATATTGTGCTTATAATATATACCCACAACGGCCAAATTGCTATTCTTTGGTACTTTCAATATGACTCCATACCATGAAAGTCAATACCTAATATGGAGAAAATATCTATTTTATTTTAATAAATAATATATTTTTAATTAGTTCATTTATTATAAAATGTAGTATGCATCTATACAAAATAAATGCATATGAAATAGATAATAAACAATTTTTGAAACCATTGTTGAGATTACCCGAAGAAAACCTATGCGACTCTCATTGATACAGAAAGAAACTAATTGCGATTCTCCTATATGGCTCGTAGTTACATGAAGTTTGGCTCTGATATATACATTTACAGGACATTCTTAAAAGATCTGGCCATATTTAAATCATATATACTACTCATCAGAACAAAGTAAAAAGTCTAATCGTAGATACTGCCGTTCTCGGCATATGGTATGCAGCAACCAAGTCCCGGATACACATGCCATTTTCATACTGTTCAACAATCTATTTTTCACTTCTATGGTGATTCTAACAATTTTCTTCGTTTCTTGGCTCTTCTCATTGACTTTCTTAGACTCGTGGTTAATGAACTGAGTTAATGACTTACTCATGGTTAATGAATTTATTGTTGAGATCCAAAAAAACCGATGGGACTCTCGTTGACTCAGAAAGAAACTGATTGCGATTCTCCTATATGGCTCATAGTTACATGAAGTTTGGCTCTGATATATAGGTCCTACATTTACAGGACATTCCTAAATGGGTCCGGAAATGTTTCCTTTTCAAGCTATCATAGGCTGAAAAAGCATAAAATTTAATAGGCCTATAGATATTTGTCTCATAATGGCAGTAATAAATTGTGGTTTGCGATCAACTATAACAAAAGGAACTATACATTAATTACAATACTGTGCAAGCTACTGGGACAATCTATAAATGGCTGGAAATAATCTATGATTTTGCTCTCTTTGATGGGGTTAGATAATATATTGTATACTTTAGATTTTTATTGTATATTGTCTACTGTAATTGCTTTTGTATTATATATTTTAGTATTAAGCAATGTTTAAAATATTTTATACAAACCAATCAATGTATAATATACCAATAACAATAGGATTCTTTCCATGGGAACGGATTAATCATTTTCCTTTTATTTCTTATGGGAAAAATTCGTTTGGTATACGTCCTGTTTGGTATAAATCCAAGGATCTGGAATGGATTAAGGACGTATACCGAAGTACCACTGTATATCATTTCGACAAACAAACGTCTTGCCTGATATGATCAAATATCGATCATTTTCATCACGATTGATCCTTAGATCAGGGGTGGGGAACCTATTGTATGTGTACCTAAAGTGTAGCACGATGGAAAATTTTTTGGGCATGCAAAATTTCCAACTAATATATGTAAATTTTCGATAATCCGGGGTTTGATTATCCGAATTGTGAGTTATCGATACTTTATCTTAGATGCGATATCTGAAAAATTTTTAAGTATTCCAGATTCGTTTTTTAATTATATGTTAGATAATCGGTGATCAAAATTACAATCAAATTAAAATTACAAATATTAAAAATAATTTTTTGTTGAAAATAAACAAATTTCTTGCTTCATTTCAATAAATGATAGGGCATTTGAATATATGTATGTATGCAACTTATTTATTTATTTTTAATATTAAATTCATATATTGTCCATAATTCTGTTTATTTTGAGGATTATCTGAGAAATTAATTTCATGACTAACCCAGTTAATCGGTTGCCTACTGTATTGTTTAAAATTGCATCACGAAAGGTATTTTTTCAAAAATTTAGCCGATTTTGGCACGGACTCTTGAAAAGATTTACCACCCTTGCTCTAGAGGGTATATTTTATTCATTCCGATTGGATAATATTCATCCGAGATATTGCCTAAAAAATCGGTAAAATATGTTTACTCATGTTGAATTGACAATATGGAAGCGATATCGGTCAGTTTCAACAGGCTTGATCCTCTAGTATGACCTAATAACATATATGAATCAGAAAATATTCAAATCAGGTAATAAATAAACACGTTAACGTGCTGACAGACGGATATAAGAAAAACTTAATTCATGTACCCTTTTATTCCATTTAGGAATGGAAAGAGTAAAAAATATATAAAAACATTGTAATTTTTGTGCGCAAAATATAAACATCAGTGAAAATATGATGTTTTAAAATAATACAACACTTAACTTTTATATGATATCTACTACAGATAACAACAATAACAATCACATCACGCCGTATTCTCATGAAAGAATGGACATTTATCCGATAAAGAAGGAACATAAACAGTTTGCCGAAAACTAATTGCCTATATTTTTAACGTATTCTGTATTCTGGATTGATTAAGATAAGAACTGGCCGTATTCTCATGAAAGAATGGACATTTATCCGAAAAAGAAAGAACATAAACAGTTTGGCGAAAACTAATTGCCTATATTTTTAACGTATTCTGTATTCTGGATTGATTATGATAAGAAATTAAAATACATACCAAAATAAAAATAAATTCAAATCATTTTTCAAAGATGTAATCTAAATCTTGAATGTCATGAAAATCTATTAAACAGTTAATAATTATTACAGGGAAACTGTAGAAAATTACATGCTGACATTTTAAAACAATGACACAATAGTTTAGAAGTTGTTAAGTGTAAAAGCCAGCCACTTTTAAACGGTTCAAAATAAAGGATTAATTCATCGAAATCATCTTCACTGACTTGACTATCGTGCAAAATTTCATAAATATTCAATAAATAATTCATGCTTTATTATTATCGTAGCTCAGATTGATGCTAGAGGATTAATGGATGTTAAAATTAGCTCTGTTAATAGAATATCACTATTAAATTCTATAAAAGTGTGTTAATTTGTTCAATTTGTTTATAAAATCATCAAAATGTCCGAAGACGGTCAGACATCGGTCGGACATTATGATGATTTTATAAACTTTACTTTTTTTCCGAAAGTTAAATATATCACTTCAGAGTTGATTTACATATTTCATCAACTACATTCTTTTTCCCTCTACGTTGGCTAGATGGTCCATGATAAAATAGTCTCTTATCGCCTTGGAGGATTCATGTTCAATTCTGGATTCCATATCTCCAAATTTTAAGAAAATTTTGGACCATCGTTTTAACTTTATGACTAATTCCCACCAGGAATGTGGGCGGGTCATGGTGAATATAAGCTGCCCATACTCCTAGTGAAGTTTAGTACTCATCGGATGAAAAGCGACATTAAACTTCTCAAAAAACCTATTTTTTCACCTCATAATCATATCATGTCATTCCAGATACTCCAGCAAATATCTCATCTTTATTGAATCAAATGTTTTCATGTTTTTCACACTATATCTAAATCTAACTCCCATGCATCAATGTCGGGTACCACACTCTGGATACGTAACCATCCAAGCGTTCTTTGAGATGTTCATACTGTCGGCTGGATGGCCATATGATGGACCTTCTGCTTATGAGCTGGAGGAACAGGTCCAATTCCAATCCCTCCTTCCAGATTTTTTTCAGAAGAGATTCGAGCCGGGCCCAACGGAGATGTAGTCGGAAGTCGGATTCAGATGAATTCCATTCTTCATCTGAAGCCGACTACATCTCCGTTGCGGTCAGTTCAGAAGAGATTCGAGCCGGGCCCAACGGAGATGTAATCGGATTCAGATGAATTCCATTCTTCATCTGAAGCCGACTACATCTCCGTTGCGGTCAGCCCGTGGTGGGCATTAGAATGCCCTGATTGTTTAGTACTATCAGATGAAGAGCGGCATAAAATTGTACAGAAAAACCATTAGCTGAAATGCAAAGTAAAATCACGAAATAAGAAAGAAAATCTCCGGTCTGAAAATGGATAAAGCAACAAAGAAAATAAAAAATACAGAATCTAATTCTTAGCATACCTCACAAGTCCATCACAAAATTCAATCAGCATTTGCTTTTCTGATACTTTCGTCATCTATATAACTGTAAAATATATTTCTCAAATATACAAACCAATTTATCTGCTCTTAGGTTCCCCATTCAAACTTATTTAATAAAATAATATTGATTTAAAAATTCTTATTTTTCCATAAAAATTAGAATATTGGATACTAAAAATAGCACAATTTAATAATACAAAAAAGAATAAATGAATGATGTTGAATTTATTATCTTTTTCAAATAATATATTGATTTGAAGAGAATCTCAATAATTAAGTTTGATAATTATATAATTGTGTTTAATTGAATTAAAATTTTATACAATATTATATTATTTTTATCATATTTGTATGGGTGCGTGTAGCATTAAATCAAGAAATTGTTCTTTTTTTGTGAGAATTACTAGGTTTACATGTAACTTTGTTTTAGTATTATCCTCTGTTGTTCTTATTTATTATCTGTTTTGATTAATAGAAATTATATAGTGTAAGCTTTAAATACTAAGTTATCAGTTCAAACAGCAAATATTAATAACTTATGATGAATTTTTTTCAGAATATTTTTATTTTAAACTGTATTTTTTAAATATACAATATAAAATATTAAGAGCTTTTATGATTAAAACTGCTAAATTAGACTAAAATTTTAATCTGATTTTGCATTTAAAAAATTCTATCTTCACTAATTTCTAGATAATTTTCTCATAAATATGGAACTGAATACGGATTCAAAACAAAATAAAATGCAATATACTCTGTGAAAGAAAGCTTATAAGCAAAGAATGAATAGATGTATGTAATATGTAAGCCCAACGTACGTAAATTCGGAGATATATATCTTCTCATCCTGTCCCCTTGCCCAATTGTTAGCTTCACAATTACCTAGTGCATATATAGGCATATGTATATACATATTTCATTTGCTGATTTGTTGATTAGGAGTCTTTAATTACAATTACACATTATAAACTTTTATAATTTGTTGTTTTCTTGGTAATAAAGAGCCAATTAAGAACCAAATACATAGGTACCTGTAATTAGATTTGGGAATCTGTAGGTATCCCGAGTTACGTTATACTTCCCAGTCTCACCTATTACGTAACTCAGGGATATTACTGTATTGAAAAACGTTCATCACTAAATGAGATCTCAGATGCAAATAAGATAGAAAAATTAATTAAAAGTAAGAATTTTATAGGAAAAAAAAATCATTTTTTGCAACTGTTCTTTCTTTCTTTTGTGACATCTCGATATTTATAATATACTTAATTTCTTCGTATCTGTTTTTGGATCCATGTTTAAAATTTTAATTTTAAATATTACTTTTAAATCTATGAAACTTGCTAAGAAAAACATTTTATGAAAAATATAAATTCAATTCATAAAATTGTTCCCAAACAGGCATATATAATTTGATTAGAAATATTTTTCTTATCCATAGTTTAAGCAATTTATGTCTTCTAATTTCTCATTCAATGGTTACCAAGAATATTTTCGAAATCTTTCAATAACTTTCCTTTCGAAACTGCTATTTTATAATCCTTCTGAACATTTATGATCATTAAAGTATTAAGTGGTCGTCTTTTAATGACATTAATACTCTTTATAGTTTGCAATATTATTTTAAACGATCACATTTATTCCACAGTTTGCATCCGAATGTTTGACAATTACTTTGTTGGATACCATTGAATTCTTAATGAACAATAGCATAACTAATTATAGTGAATCTTTGCTTCATTAGAAAATCAGTTTCTCGACTACCTAATTATTTAATCGGATTTTATTCAATAAATAGTTTAATCGACGGTAAAATTTCTTAATTAGAGATTATATATCTTCCAACTCTTGAATTATAAACTTATTAAAAATTTTTCAATAAATCTTTCTTACTTTTTTTGCTTTCACAATATATTTAGAGTTTTAAAACTTTTGTTACGTAGCAGATAAGTTGGAAGAAAATCAGAACAGTTTACAATATTTTTTTCCTGTTTTCAGTGCATAAATATAGAAAATTTTGAAAATTGACATATGATATATACTAATAATATTACCGTACATTTAATTAAAATTATTAAAAAAATTTTAAATGATTTTTAAAATATGTTGATAGTTTATAAGTTCAATATCTGTTAGAAATTACTGACAATTTATTTTCATAAAAAACTTATTTATACAGCAGCATTCTTCCCAGATGTTCGTAATTTGTTTAATATCGGAAAACAGTTAACAAGCTTAACTGGCTGGAAATTTTTATTAGTTTAAAAACTGTTGTTGCTGAATAGAAAACGTTCCTTTAATGATATATAATTATAAACAGTGTCTTTACATACGTGTACGGTTATTATTATTATTATTATTTTTTTTTGGCTGAATAGAAAACGTTCCTTTAATGATATATAAGTTAATTATAAACAGTGTCTTTACATACGTGTACGGTTATTATTATTATTATTATTTTTTAATTTTTCTTAATTGTTTAATCAATTGGTTTAATGAATGCATAAGATTAGACATTCTAAATTTTTATTTAAATTCCAAAACAATTTAATATTTTAGCATAAAAATTAAACTTTAATGAGGAAGGACATTTCAATTTTATATATTATTTCCAATATAATAATGAACACTTTAAAGCTGTAATAATAATATATTTTTTTTTTTCAATCTATAATTTTATTATTTATTTCTACGATATAACCATTTGTATTTTATCTAACATTATTGAGATATTTATTTTTGATGCATCTTCGGATGCTATAGACATAGACTAAAGTTGTATTGACAACGAAGTTTCTATAGAGCAAATAAATTCGATCCTTTCTGAAGTTTGTTGAAAATTGTTTCCATCTTCAGAAGCATTAACCTATACGGATCGAGATGCGAAAGAGCAATAAAGTTTCGCTGACTAGTTTTCTTTTCTTTCCACCACTTTATCATTTCCACTTAGAAGAAATGTCAAATAGAATGAGAAAAATACCGGGTTCTTTCCTTTCAAAGTCATTGGAATTTATGACAAAAAAATTGTTTTTAACCTCCTGTAAAAAATATTTTAGTTGTTTAGTTTGTCGGTAATGTTCATTCAACAAAAATTACTGTTATTTCGCTTGTCACTTACAGTAAATGAACATTCGTTACTCTTGTTTATTCTTTGTGATCACAGGAAACATATCGTCGCTAGTAAACTTAAATTCAATATTTAACTTTAATAATTAAATTTAAACTATTTGTAGTATAAATAAAAGACCCTAGCATTCCAAATCGATAATATCAAAAAATTATTGGATTAAAAAAACTTCTGCACGATCTATAAAAATCATTCAAGAAAAGATGAAATATTTTTTGCTGCTTCAGCATATAGAAAACTATAAAAAAAACTTCAGAAAACTATATAATGTGCACAAAATCAGTTTTTGAGAAAGCCAGTTATGATTTAATAAATACTTATAAATGGATAACTATTAAAAATATTTAAAAAAAGAATAAAAATTGATTAATTTTTTTTTTCGACAAATAAAAATAATTCGATTTTTTCGAATAAAATAGCTCGTTAAACAAACCGTTGATATAAAAATTAAACCCTATACGACTATAAATGTCACTGAATTAACCGTAGAGAATTTTGTTCAGAAGAATTTGTAGGAAACAATGACGATAGTACAACACTACCAGATGAAGGAATGTCTAGACTCTCGTCAACACTAGTCATAAAAGAAACTATAAAATAGGGTTAAGATGATAGTTTGCGTCTTTAGCACCGATATTTGATAGGATTACTAATATAATATCAGGTAGTAAGAAGTGGTATCAACATTTAACAGAAACTATGATATTTCTTTCGGTCGTAATAAAAAATTTTAATTTCTTCGACGTTTTTTTTTTGGTCCATGTTCAATTATTTAAAGATTAATGTTTTGATTTATGTTTAGTATTTTAACAAATAATAATTTAATTAATATTCCTTTCTATTTTGGATAAATTTTATAGTAAAAATTATTAATTATGTCTTGAAACATCTTTCAAATTTGAAGATCTACATTAATAAATCTCGTTTAATTTACGTGAATTAATTATTTCGTGCGAAGAACTATAATTACTTACAATTTTTCAATCATAATTTTAAACTACTATTATTATCTACTCGAGCTTTAATCATATTTACAATGGGAAAGAAAAAATAATCATAATTAGTTGTATAACCCTTCACCTTAAATGATCACGCAATACTGTATTATTACAAAAGCTAGTAGAATAATGGATATTAATTAGTTTCTATTAGGAAAGACAAACCTTAATTTGTCCTTGTAATGTTCTTCAAACGTCTTACCAGTTATCAGCAAACAAATTTTCCTGACAGGTTTACAAATAGAAAATTAGAATTAGCGAAGTAAAACGAAATAAATTATCAGCATCGTGTGATATTATACAAACATTTTTCATTTGTAAATGTATAAAAAAAGGGTATTTTAAAAAATAATATTCTTTTTTTCTGATAAACTAGAACGAAGAACAATCCCACTCTGTATTTTTTTTTTTTTTTTTAATTTCAGGAATATAGCATGGATATCTATTTGAGGCAAGCTTGGCAAGATCACAGGCTGAATCTGGCACAGTTTGGAATAAATAGTACAGTAACACTAAACGGTGAAGATCTAGTAGATAAAATCTGGAAACCCGATTTATTTTTCCGTAATGTAAAAAAGGCAAGTTTCCATAAAGTTACCGTACCTAATCGTCTTATCAAAATGGAACCAGATGGAAGAGTGTTATATAGTATGAGGTACAGTAAACACGTTTATTTCATCATTTTATCATTTAAAAACACTTAAAACTATTTTATATATATATTCTAGGTTAACATTAAGATTGGCCTGTCATATGTCCTTTCGTCACTATCCACTGGATACTCAAAATTGTCATTTGGTAGTCGGACCTTGTAAGTTAAATGCATTTTTAAATTCAAGAGTTATTGATATATTTTTTTAAATTATCATTATGAATAAATCATATCTTGTTCTGATTTTATAATATATATATATATATACTGTCAAATTGATCATTAAATTCAATCTCACGGATATGTTAATAATCGTAAGTGCAATCGATTAAACTGTATCTGAGATTAGTCAAACGATAATTTAGCACGACATCGATTCATGCTTTCGCATCTATTTAATTATTCTGATATAAATTCAATCATTTCTGAAGAATCTTGAAATTAATATAATTAACAACGAAGAATGTTTATAAAGTCTGACCTAATTTAATTTCCAAAACAATTCTCTAAGCTGAAATGAAGACATCAGTCTATCTCAGCTCATCAACAACTTATTCAGACTGATAGTTATAATCAATCCAAATAAATTTATTTAAATCTTTTTATATTTATATCAATAAAATTAGTGATTATGAAGAGAATCAGTGCAAAGATCTGGTTGAATTAAAATTTTATATGAAATTCTAATAATTATTCAATAAAAATAAAAGAAAACACTGTGCAGCTGAAAAGTTATTTAAAAATTACTATTTGGCTAACAGGCTACTTTGTGTTTCCGAAATTTATACAGGTTTCCCTCGCTTTACGCGATTAATTGGTTCCATGAAATAATTGCGTAAAGTGAGTTGAATTTAGCATGGATGAGATAGGGATAAGGGTTTCTTCAGAAGGATAAAAAAAAAAAATGAAAACTTTACACCTGTGAACAAAAGATCAAATTTTATAAATAAATTATTTAAAGTTATAAACAAAACACACAAACTTTAATGAATGAATGATTGGATGAATGAATTTAATTAATACAATTCATAAATAACAGTACATAATTCTAACAATCTTCATTTCAATGTTGAATAGACTGGATCTGGTGAGTCTGGATCATCTCACTCTTGCTCTCTTGAAATCTGTGGGATGATATGAGGATGATCATCAACTTTTTTAATGAAACAATAGAAACTCAGCTGACAGGCAGCATTCTTCCTCTTTCTATAAAATTCTTTGTAGCCAGCCAAAGAATTCTGAATTTCTCTCGCAACTTTGGCGCTTCTAGTTTAATTAGGATCATTTTCTTCAATTATTCTGATGGCACTGTCAATATGATTAAAAAATTCAGTCATTTGTTTTGTTGAAAGTTGTTTGATGGGCTTAGCAACAAAGGGCTTCTGACTTTCATCATTCATGTTGTTTTCCATTTCCAGAAGCTCTTCATTAGCTGAGTTCTAATAAGTGGTACTCAAGCAGTTCATCCACATGAGACAATTTTTAAACAATTTTTTTTTAATTTAAAAAGTTAGTTTACTTTTTAAAACCGCGTTATAGCGAAAACACGTAAAGTGAGATTGAGTAAAGCGAGGGATACCTGTATCTGCATTTTAATCTGTTTATTATATAAATATATTTCATAATTATTAAAAATACTCGGTTGTTTATTCACTAATTCGAAAAATAACAATAAATACCCAAATTTAAATAATATATGAGTGGTACTCAAGCAGTTCATCCACATGAAACAATTTTTTTTTAATTTAAAAAGTTAGTTTACTTTTTAAAACCGCGTTATAGCGAAAACACGTAAAGTGAGATTGAGTAAAGCGAAGGATACCTGTATCTGCATTTTAATCTGTTTATTATATAAATTTATTTCATAATTATTAAAAATTCTCGGTTGTTTATTCACTAATTCGAAAAATAACAATAAATACCCAAATTTAAATAATATTTTATGTTTTTTATATACGAATCTGATTATTTACTTATGTAAACATTCATAAGTATCGATATTTCTTATATAAAATATTTTTATACAACAGTAAAGTATTTTTGAACTAGAGTATTTTTCGATATAAAAATTAAATAAAAATGAATTAGTGAAGAATTATTAAGTCAGTAAGGCTCGAAAATGTACTGACAATAGCTAATTAGCTTAATGCGCGTATTCTATCGAAATTTTTTGAAAATAATCATGATTTGATATACCAATATGTTGTCTATCTCATTTTAGTTATGGTAAATTGAATAAAGATAAAATTAGGAATATCTGAAAAGAGCTCAGAAATCTGTGATTATATCATAGTTGAATAATGATAATGTATTAAAACTATCGTTTACAACACAATAATAAATTGAAGAGATAATCAAACACTGTAACATTATCATGCTGAATATTACTGAATATATGCATAAATAAACTTAATCAAAAACCCAAATATTATCTTGCCAATTTTCCATCAGTAATTTTGTTGGGAATCATAATTCTTAAGAAACAAGTTTCGGTATGAAAGCTATAAATATTTTTGTCATATATCAAGCAAATAATTTTATTATTAAATAATGGAGTTTTGATTTCTTAAATGATGATGAATGAATATAATTATTTTTTCATTAAGTCAGAATATAATTTTATTCTGGAATGTTCTGTTTAAACTGTATTTGCTTAATGTATGGTACTGAAGAGGAGCCTAATATGGCTCGAAAACGTTATACCATATTAAAAAATTTATACTTGCTGTTTAGTGCTGAGTTTTATTTACTTATTCAGAATATAATGCTAATTATAAGTAAATATGATAATTCTCTTTGCATTAAATGACAAAATTTTAACTATAATTATTAATAGCCTAATTACATAAAGAATTGCCAGATACTAAGCTATGATTAAATAAATCAAAACTATTCATTCCCAGTACTATATAATGTAATTTATATCACCCATTACCTATTAAATAAAAACACGGCTCAATATGATAGTGTTCAAATTAATGCAAAGATTATTGAATCGAATTTAAATTTATTATCAAATATATTATCAGATTCTGATAAATTTCATCGAAATCCAAAGATTCCAATAGATGATTCTTGTGAAGTTGTTTAAAAATAAAATGCTCCAAGACATTGATGAAATTAACTAGTGAATATATGACAGTATGAAAAATTAGAAAAAATTTTATATAATTATCTACTTCTACATGTTACCATTTATGATCAAATTATAATATAAGCTTATTAAATATGAATTTTCAAATTTAAACTAGTTATAATTCTTATTCGTTGTTTAATATTTATATTCCTTTGTGATTATTATGATAAGTTTCTACATTGAAATTTTTACTTGAGTGTTACACTTATTATATTATTTTTATGAAATATTATTGATATTAGTTAATCATATTCTGATGAAAAAGTGAGAATGCATCATATATTTAAATTCATTATTAAAAACCAGGGATGTCAAACTGGCGGCCCTCGATGCGATTTTTTGTGGCCCTCGACGCTCTTAACTAAAATGAAAATGAGAACAATATATTATAAGATAATAGAAGTAACTGCCGCTTCGTAGCTATGTCATATACAGGCATTATGATACACTACTTTGATTTTAATGAAATATAATTGCACGTGTTACTTTGTTTCGATTGGCCTTGTCGAAAGTATACATACAGATGAAATTGAGTGTTTAGATCAGTGACAGAAATTAAGTGTTGTCCTGCAAGGACTTCATCGTTTTGTGCGGAATTTTTTTACCAAAAACACAAAAAGAACATAAATAAAAACCTATATTTTTGGATAGACAAATACAATGATCAAGTTCCAAACAATCCCTCTTTAAAGAACGTGTATAAACATCAGGTTTACGGGCTTGTTAAAGATTTATTTGTTGTGTTATTAATTTATTTAAAAAATGTAAATAGTTATTTGAATTTATAAAATTTGAATGAAATCTTTTATTATTGTACAGAAAATGTGACTTTAAACCCTTAATGGAAAATTAAAGATTGATAGCGAGCAATTAAATTAAAAATATATGTATAATTAAAAGTAAATTTATATTTTTGTAATATATTCATATGATTACACAATGTTTTTAATTATGCTATCTATATTTCTGAATCCTTACTCCAAAATGTAATTTAAAAAAATTTAAATGTAATGTGGCCCGCGACCATCTTACAGACTCATTAAATGGTCCTTGAATTAAAATGAGTTTGACACGCTTGTTTAAAACGATGGGAGGCAAATAGTTTGAAAGCAATATTGCCCCATTTAATTTGCAAGGATGTGTCTTTTAAAAATCCAATAGTGGATAGTTTGAAGCAAGAAAATAGAAAAAAAAAAAAAAAAAAGAAAGGTCTTCATAAAATATATACTTGACGAATCTGTCATGGCTTCAGTTCAGTTGAAATGTCTAAGTTTCAAAGATATATAAGTAAAGCACGGATTGTACCAATATATATTTTATACAAGTACTAATATTCTATAAAATAACAAGAAAAAATCATATATTTGCGTTTTACTTTTCACAGAATCATCATAACATAATACATTAATTTATTGTTATCCTTACAATTTGCAGATCGAAATTAAATCGACTATTGTTGTTTTATTGACTATAAAAAGAAACATGCAAAATGCATCTAAACCAGATTTAGTTAATTTTGCAAAATCATTTTTTCATAATTTTTCATATTTTCATACATCCGCTAGTTGATTTGATCAAAATGCACTTAAACTGGGATTAGATTCATTTTGCATAATGTTCTCTGATTAAATACAAATCAATGTTTCAGAAATTATTAGAATTGAGAAAAAATTAAATTTCGATGTATTTAGAATTGTACGTTATACAAATAAAAAGTGTGAAGTAATCCAAAACTGCAATACTTTATGAGACAAAATAATATGTTTTAAATCTTAGATTAATGCAACTGTTATTGAAAATATCGAACTACAATTTGTAGGAACTATTATAGTTCAAAGCTTCTTATGTAGGAATAATTGAATAAATAGTGAATTTGTTCTTTCATTTTAGCAACTCTCCAATGACGCTGCTATAAATTTTCTCCTAACGAGAGTAAAAGGAATATGCTGTGGCTCCTCTTACTCTCGCTGAAGACTATAGTCATGACAATTTTTTACCATTCCTACCGTCCATCGTACCATTTATACTGTTGCCTGTTAACTTGAATAGCGCGCATTTAAAGACTATTGAAATATCTTTTATATTTAACATCGACTTTTCATGGTTTTTCACGCAGTTTCCATTTTTAAAAGTTTCAATAAAATGTTACATGAATGTATAAAGACATGAATGGCTTCTCTCCGAATTATTAGCTATAAATTTGCAAACTATTGTTAATTAATCATTATATTAATGCTAAATGGCACGTCATAAAGCAATGAATAATAGTTTAAATAACAATACTTATATTAATTGTTTCGATGTTCTTAAATGTCATCTTCAAATATAATTTTTAAATTTAGATTTAACTTATTGTTTATCTTTGATTATATAACATTTTTTTTTAATTACAAAACTTAACTAAGATTCGTCATCATTGATTAATTCGACTAAACAGTCTATTGAATAAAACTTGAAATTTTGCATTTTTATGTATTAAAACATGCATATATTTAATAACTAATTAAGATAAAAATTACTTTATTTTTTTAGATAAGAATTGATTTTGATTATTATATCTATAAAGTTGTTCACTTATAAGCAAAAAATTTTTATATATAAACGTATCTAGACTATATCACAAACCAAACTTCAAGAAAATATTCAAATCAAACTTAAACTGCCAAATTAATATCTTGATAAAATTTAATGGAAATTTTAATAGTTAGAAATAATTTATACTAATATTATTTCTAACATTAGTATAAATTTATAATAAAGAGCTGATGATGGCGCATAAGCCGAAAGCGCTTCTCTGAATAAAAACATTTTAAAGTTTTTTCATGATTGGTCTGCTTCTTAGTGCTTTAAGTTACTTCAATATTATAAATTTATACCAATGTTACCACTATCAAATAATTAATAAAAACACTAATGATTAAATAAAGAGTGATGCCTTTTATGAATTAATGATTAAACTAGACTTTAACTAAGTTCTAAGTTAATACTACAAAATAATCTAACACACAGTAACGTCGAACTGAAAAAATACTAGTTTAATCATTAATTTATAGAAGACACCACTCTTTGTTTAATCATTAATATATCTATTAATTACAAGCTAATGCTAACATTGGTATAAATTATTTCTAATTACTAAAATTTCTATTAAATTATCAAGCAATTATTAATTTGGCAGTTTAGATATCTAGATCAAATTTGGAATTAAAATTTGCTTTTTATAGCTGTGATTTTGTTGTTTCTGGGCTTGTTATAGCCTAAAGAGAAAACCACAAATGTTTTAAAACTGGTTGTTTGGCTTAAATTCATTGAATCTGGCATTCTTGAGAATATTGATTCAATAGAGCAGGAGCAATGAGCAATAAACAACTAAGCAAATAATAAAGAGGATACTTTCTTGCTCTGAGAAGATTCTGAGGAAGAATAAGAGATCCCATTATATAATTATGTAATATTCAAAGGCTCTTTTGATAACATGGATAGAGATATTTTGATAAATTTCATTTAAAATTTTTTTAGATAACTTATTTTTTTGTGTTTGTAACTTAACTTTTGCCTTTCAAATGCATATTACAATTATTTAATAACATTGAAAAACAAATCTACAATGAAAACTTCAATAATTAAATTATAAATAACAGCGAAAATAAAACGTTAATAATAAATTTTTATTATTATTCTACATAAATGAAGTTCTAAGTTCATGAAATTTTAGCAAAATGCATTTATTATTAAGCTAATATAAATTTACTTACATAGCTTGCTGATATTCAGCATGATGTCCAGGTGGCCTGACAACTGCAAAACCATTCTAATAATAAAAAATTCAGTTTTATTTTTTATTAACAAAAAATATATTCTTAGTAGTTATTGATACTTATAATAATTCTTAATTTAGTTTTTTTTATATAATTCCAGTATCATAATTATTAAATTAAACATTATTATTAATCAATATATTTATAAAATTTTATTTTTGATGAATAATAAAAACAGTCTATGTTTCTGATTGTTAAGAGTATAAGGAATTTTGATTTTCCTTTAAAATATGCAAAAATTATCAGTTCTGTACTACAAGATTTATAAAATACTGAAAAATTCATGAAATTTATTCAAAGATGTAAATGTTAAATTACTAATTATATTACTTTTATTTCTCCTGTAGCAACTTTGAAAGCCAATTCAATGACACAACCAGCAGCCATTCTTGCAGCATTTGCTGTATGGAGTTCATTCCATGTTGTATCCGAATCAACTCCAACACCTCCACAAGACATCATTACAAAATTTTTGATGGGCAACTCCGCTAATTATAAATAATATATTTATTATATAGATGAAATATAAATAAAACTTTAATATGAAAATTATATACAACTTTACATGTGCATAAGAATTTTCTCCAGAAATCTTATCAATATAAAATATGTATTCCTTATTTATTTCCATTTGTAAAGAAATAATAAACAGATTTTTTAAGTGATTTTGAAATCATGGTACACTTTTTAATTATGAAAACTTTTGATTGAACAGTTAAAACAAATATATATATATAATAGACTCTCAATTTACATAGTTAATTCATCCTAAAAACTGCTCTAAAACTTAAAGATTATTATTTGTCATCCCAAAAATTTCCACCTAAATCAAACACTGCATAAATCCAACAATGCTTAAAGGCTGTAGCCAGATAAGCATTGGAAAGTGGCCTTTACATCGATTTGGCTGATTTTTTTAAGAAGGTGCTTTCTGGGTAACATTTTACTTTTGGCAAATATTAACCTCGAAATACCGATGGTTCCTCAGAAAAAAAAACATTTTTGAATTTTGAAAAATAATTTTTTTCTTGGGAACCGTTGTAGCAAATACATGAAATTAGGTTATGGTATAGAGGTACATAAGTTCTATTACTGGTAATTTTTTCGCGATTCTCACTCTACAGGAAATGTGGAAAATAACGAAAAAAAAGTTTAAAAAATAAAAAAAAATATCTTGTCTTCGGAGGGCAATCACCATTTTTTCGTCAAATATTCCTCATATCCTCCCCTATAATATATATTAATTTCAAAATTTTCCGATTGGTATAACATATT
>AYEL01061874.1:0-14585 GCA_000484575.1 Olivierus martensii
ATATCGACATATAAAATCATCATCGTCTAATTCCTTGAAACAGTTTTTCCTTCGAATTAAAATACGTCTTTCACGTCGTTCAATTTCGTCTAGGAAATACAAATATTCTAATTCTTTCATTATTTCGTTCTCACTGCAGGACTCCAGCACACAGTCTCCATTTTTAATCAAATGCGTATGCGTTAACCCTGAGCTTCTCAAACAACCCAGCTACCAGTTAGGGTAATTTCATTTGACTCGAGGTAGTTCATTTGACTCGGAACGAAGTTGGTGAATACGAATTTAGCTATAACTCCTCATATAACCCTAACTCTACCAATAACTCGAGATGGTGAATACGGCCGTTAATGAGTTCCAAGATTACAAGTATTTTCAAATATGAAGGATCAAAAAAAAAATTATATATATAAATCTTAATTGTAATAAATAATGCTAAATATTTATAAAAGGGAATTTCAAACTACATACGTAGCTATACAATATAATTCAAGTGGGTTTGTAGCAAAAAACTGACATATTTTGTAAATAACTTCTATTCACAGTTTCTGCCTAAGGCAATAATTCATTTGTATAAAAAGATCATTTATCTATCTGTTCAGAAAGAAATCAAAATCAGAAACTATCTGTATTTATTTAACTGATAAGGACTATCATAAATATATACAAATTAATCAAAAATTAAAAGATAGTCATATATGTATCAAATATATTAATCTATATTAAGGGTGGGCAACCACCGGCCCACGGGCCACATTATTTTATTACATCTAATACCAACGCTATGTATAATTACATATCTGTACTTTCTCTTTTTTAATAAATACTATTATTATCAATTGTTTTTGTTCTGGCCCGTGGCCCACCATAAATTTTTCTATACGGCCTCCTACAAAAAAAAAGGTTGCCCACCCCTGATCTATATACTGCATTCTTTCACTGTATTGTAAATTTTGGTATATAATAATGTAGTAATCCATATAAAAGGCATAATCAGTCAAATTCATTTTTGATGAGACCAAATATATTCTAAAGTGTTATTTAGAGCTATATATGGTGATAGTGATGATAATGATTTTCAAGAATCTGCAATTTTTTCTAATACAATTTCAAAAAATTTTTATAATACATATAATGTTTGTTTATTCATATTTTAATAAAACTTAATCATTTAATACTTTTTAAATGCTTGATAATTTTTATTTTAACATATATTTGTTTTATAGTAACAAATTGTTGATATCTAGGCAATCATATTATAAAAATTCCAATCGTAGACTTAAAAATAAGAATCATTTAAATCTTTGAAAAATAAATGAAAAAAGTGAGTACAGAAAAATACAAAGAAAGAATCTTGCCAATAGTATTAAGGAAATTATTCTCTACCAATGGATGAAAATATTGATCAAATTCTGATTTTAATAGAGTTAACATCAGTATTTTTTCAAATTTTATAAATATGTGTTTATATGTGTATTACTTGTGTTACATTACTAGTGTTGGTGGAAATGTAATTGCAAGAAGAGAAAGAGAAAAATTATACATGGGTATCCATTTATATTTTTAACTCTATGCTAAATTTTAGCAAATTAATATTTTATCATAAAATATATCACCTGAATTATCCAAGTTAGAAAATAACTTTTTTTATTAGCAAAAAATAAAAAAGTTTATATGATAAAAATTTGTCATTTTATTCAGTTGAGGGATTATAAAAGAATAAAAATTTTATGTTACATAGCAGGTTGTATTATTTTATGGTGAACTAAATACAGTTGACTCTCATACAATGTGGGAGATTTATTCTGCTTTATATGAATCCATGTTATATAAGCCACATATAGTATACATGAATCAAGCATAAAAAAAAAACTATGAACATTAATTGCATTTATTTACAATTAGAGTGCTGACAATTAGAGGTGGAACTCATCAGGACACCAAATTACTCATACTGCAATTAAAATCTGAAAATGTTAAATTTGTCTACAGTGTTATATGTGCCTAATTTATCACATTATATGAGCAGTACTGCAAATTTTTTGTTCTGAGTTATACAAGTACAACACTATATGGGGGGTCTACTGTACAGATAACTCTTGATTTATTCCAAGATTAGGTTCCACCATATTAATTCATAATTCTAAACTTCATAATTTGAGGTAAAATTACAGGTCAGTTTCTGGAAGTTTCCACCTAATTCACATTGGCAGAGGGTGATATACTCAGGTGGTCTCTTTTGTTCTATTTACAGAAGCTTCTGAAAATGCATAGAAATTCATGTAAATCATGTGTAACAGTAACAAAATCTATAAAAGTAGAAATTTTGTAATTTCAAAACTATGTAATTTGAGGCTTCATAAATCAAGGGGCTACCTGTAATTGTAAAAACATTTTAAGAGAATAACATAATAATTTATAAATATCAATTACAGTTTATAATAATTGTATTTAAATTTAAAAAATTCAAATGATCCTACATAAAATGCCTAATTCACATTGGCAGAGGGTGATATACTCAGGTGGTCTCTTTTGTTCTATTTACAGAAGCTTCTGAAAATGCATAGAAATTCATGTAAATCATGTGTAACAGTAACAAAATCTATAAAAGTAGAAATTTTGTAATTTCAAAACTATGTAATTTGAGGCTTCATAAATCAAGGGGCTACCTGTAATTGTAAAAACATTTTAAGAGAATAACATAATAATTTATAAATAGCTATTACAGTTTATAATAATTGTATTTAAATTTAAAAAATTCAAATGATCCTACATAAAATGCATCATAAATTTATAAAATAATTAATATGTTAACATAATATATTACATGGCATACTTCAGCTAAAAAATTTCATTTTAAAATAATCTTATTTTAGACTATTTTAACTATTTCAAATAATTTAAGCTTGCTAAAGTATGTGACAAACAACAACACAGCTGTTCCAAGGAACAGAATGTTTCATTACAATTTTAGGATAGTCAATCTTATTTTTGTGATGAAAACACACCAAAGATATGAATTCTATAAAATAGTTCAGAGTAAAAGAAGATATTTAAAATCTAAACTTTTAAATATCATTTATTATATGCAAAAAAAAAAAAAAATCCTCTTTTTCAATCTCATCATTCCCTGAATCATGTAACAGAACTGAGATAATGATTTATAAAAACCATGAGACCGCACTATCACTAGAGCAAATTATAAAAGGACATTTTTACTTATCTTTTTAAATTTTACCTTAATACAATATTTTTATTCTAAATTTTCAATAGCATTTGCATAATTTTCTCCATATTTCAGAATATCAAAACAAAGAACAGACTAAAAAATTATGCAAATATATAATTAATATTTGAAATACAAGTATTCCCCATTTTATGAACTATGATATTAATAAACTGCATTATCTGTATATTGATTTATGAAAATAATTTCCACCTTCAACAAGGAAACAATTTCATTATCAATTGATTAATTTATTTACAGGTAGCCTTGACTTACAACAAATGAACCACTTTGACTTACAATGGTGGGGATTCAGATCAAACACTGTCATCATGAGTCAGAGCAGTTGTAAGTTGTAAATGCCCAAAATATATGATTTCTCCTTACTAATGTTTATTATAAAACTATACATTACCAAATTTAACCCTTGAGATACACAACAGAATTTTAAACCGAAATAAATTTAGATAAAAGATAATCAATTCTCAAATTTTTGGGGGTCAAAAGATCACAATTATATTAATTAATTCGGATTAGATTCGAATTAAAGGGTTAATTAAAAATTTATTAAAATATCGACAGAAAATCAAATTTTTGAAGAATAATACAATAGAAATATGGAAAATATGATAGAATTTGAGATTTTAACCATTTTTTCTCGATTTATGCAAAAATTACGAAGTTATTAAGTTTTAAATTTTGTCTCGGGAGACCAGTACTAGGAGTGCAAGACGGAGCGCATTTGTCTCGGGAGACTACTAGGAGCGCAAGACGGAGCACGTTTGTCTCGGGAGACCAGGAGGTGGAGTGTTAAAGGTTAATGCTCTTAAATCCTTTCTAATTAGATTTCTACAAATTATTCCTATGTATTTTTCCTCTTGATTTAAAGTTTTATTAAAGATGGGAATAATATATACCTTTGAAAGTTATAAGTTGGCTACTACAAAGGCTTTTTATCGTTATAGAGGTAAGCATGGAACTTCTTTGTACTGCAAGACTTTAATAATAATTAAACTATAATTATTATTAAAAATAGATAAACATTTAAATAAAGTTTTTAAATGCCATTTAACAACAAAAAAATGCATTTAAAATTGTAATATTGTGCAACATTCATATTGCACAATATTACAATTTTTGCTATTTCTTTAATCGGTTTTTAAGCTTGTGGCATTTTTAAATCCTTTAGTTGATTTGTATTCTGTTCATTACCATTAGAATAATCTGAAAATGCTGAAGTATTGAATGATGTAGAAATCTTATAAATTGTCATTATAAAACCACATGCATAACAATGCTTTTGCCCTTCTTTAATTATACAATTAATATCATTTTGCTTACTAAGGATTGTCAGTGTGTAAACAATAATTTCAAATATTCTTGAAATGCCACATTCTTGTGGCATTTCAAGAATATTCACTAAGATAACTCACTAATTTCAAGAATATTCACTAAGATAATTCACTAACCAGATCACTTGACCAGACTGAAAATTGTCACAATATAAGATGGCTTCCTATACAGGCTTGTTACATAAACATTATTACTTATTTGAAAAGTTGTCATGAAGTCCAAAAAAGTGGACTTCATGACAACTTTTTTTGGTCTAAAACAAGGCTCAGCCCTACACTTTGAACACAAAGCATAAGCTAATTCTTGTGTTCTATCTTCTGACTTTCAGACTATGAAATTAACATCTATTTATCTCAAAGTATTTCAAATACATCTTAAAATTTACCAGTACATCCTCCTCACACCTTAACACTATTTCAGAGATGATTCCAGCTATCTTACTGCCTATTAGTACCCCAACATTTGCATATAGATTTATCATTAATCACAAAAAATGAATTATTACAAAACAGAGCTGAATTATTCTTAAGAACAATAGCACAATCTTTTGCACCCATGCCTAGTCTTGTATTGTTTTTCTAATCTCATAGAAAAACAATGCAAGGCTAGGCATGTAAGCAATAAAAAGAAGCATGATGGATAAAATTTCTTGTAATCTAACATTGCAAATTTTTCAGTTTCCAACAAAGGATAAGTTGTAAGCTGGTAATTCATATCTGTTAGTGTTGTTAAGTGCATATTTATAATCTTCCAGCATGGCAATATACCATTCTGTTACTTCTTTTATTTAAATTAATGAGTGGAGATCTCAACTTAACCTACACCTATAAATTTACAACTAACTGGATTCTTGTAGGTTTTAATAAAACTGAAATTCCTTGGACAAGCTGGATTTGGCACTTTAAAAACATTAAAACATTTACTCAAGAAATAGCTTGCTATTCAAAAGCTTTACAATATTATATGCCAATTATGCCAGGTCCCATAGGACCTCTACTGCACCTGACTCCAACATGTATTGCTCTAGCATAATATTATAATGACTTTCTTTCAGTAAAATTATTTTCTTATATTTATCTTCTCTAGTTACATTTAAATGATTATCATTAATCCATTCTACAATTTTTTTGATTAACTGATGTTCCCTACTTGTTAAGCTTGTTCAAATCTTCTTTCAAATGCTAATTCTTTGTTCTATTACTTTCCATTTTAACTTTCTTTCTCCAAATAAGAAAAAAGAAAAGTTAAGATTAATGAAAAGAGCATGAACATGACATTATGAATGGAGACTTAACATATGCATTAAGAAAATGATTTTTAGGAGTTCTTTATACAAACTAAATAGAAGAAAGCAAAGATCTTGAAAACTTTTAGTAATCTGAAAGATTTGTTATTGGAAGTCCTTGATGATAGTACAAAAGGCAAAATGTATGGTGATTATCAATGACCAATGTAGTGTATGTGTTTCCAAAGCTTGGCAATGTTAATTAGAAAAAAACATATGATGGAGCTTGCATATAGTTAAGGGCAATATGAATATTGCACAATATTACAATTTTAAATACATTTTTTTGTTGTTAGTAGTAGTAGTAGTAGTAGTAGTAGTAGTAGAATAGGGAGGGGCTGTTTCAGCACAAGCACCGTGACCAACATTGGTCTATTGTGCACCCCCAATCAAATCATCCCAGAAGAAGGCCTATCTTAAGAACAAACGATAGTATATTCTTCAATGGGACAGAAGCAAGATCCTCGGGAATAGGAAACTACATCCCCAAGAAATCACGCCTAAGCCACGAAAGGGCCACACATTGACACAAAATGTGAAGAGGAGTTTCCTCCTCATACTGACATCTTCTATACAAAGGGCTATCAGCAAGCCCAATCAAGTGAAGATGTCTTTAAAGATGACAGTGCCCTGTAAGAAGCCCTGTAACAATCCTCACTTCATTTTTGTTCAGAGAAAGCAACTCTGGTTCGCTGAGCACAGCAACCCGAAATGAGAGCCTTCACCTGCCTAAGACCAGAGGTAGACCTCCAGAAAGCATGATGCTGAGTTGCCAACCAGTCCCTGACAACGGCCCAAAGACATCCGAACCAATGCCTAGGACAGGCTCAGGTTCAAAAATGGGGCGAGAAGCCCCTTCAATGTTTGTTTATTTTTAATAATAATTATATAGTTTAATTTATTTGTAGCAAGTGAGAATATATACGTTTAAATATATGGTTGATTTTGTTTTAAATTCCATGTTTGATTTGTGTTACGCTGAAGATGGTTAATTTTCCAACCAAAAACACTTTCCGAATGAATAAACTTTATTTTAATGATTTTTACTGCATGATGTGCTTGAAGTATGATTTTGGTCATTATTAAAAAATGATATTATTTATGGTATTTGACTTGATAATATGATATTTTAATATTGTAAATTAACATGTTTGAATATATAATCTACAGATATAGTAAATGTTTATGCTCTATATCTGAAAAAAATATAAAAAAATGTTATAAAAAATGTTTTATGTAAACTAACCTTTTAACAAAATAAAATAAAACTTTTTAACCTTTTAATTTTGCTAATAATGATCAAATTTTTAATTTTGTTAATAATGACATTATTAGCAAAATTAAAAATTTGGTCATTATTAGTAAAATTAAAAGGTTAGTTTACATAAAACATTTTTCATAACATTTTTTTATATTTTTTTCAGATATAGAGCATAAACATCTACTATATCTGTAGATTATAAATTCAAACATGTTAATTTACATTATTAAAATATCATATTACCAGGTCATCCCATAAATAATATTGTTTTTTTGCATGCATAAAGAGAACAAACAAAATTTACTTGGAACAGATCTTTTAATCATCATAAATACCCCCAGTACTTACAACATTCTCTCATTATTCAACAAGTTTTTGAATACCAGACTTGAAGTCCATGGATTTCAATCCAAAAACTTCAAACAGAATTTGATGCACTATTTTCCCACAACAAAATAGTGTCTGAGGCTGCAAAACTGATGATAATTAAATGGTGCAAGGTCAGTGGAATATATTGGATGTGGAAGTTTTTCCCATCCAAACTCCTGCAACTTGACAAGTCATTCTGCCCGTTTCATGTTGTCATTGAATATCCATGCCTTTATTATTAAGAGTGCTGGACATTTTTCCTGGAAGACAGTGCATAGATGCTCTAACTGCTGACAGTAGATCTCCCCTGTAATGATTTGATTCAGTGGCAGAAGCCATTGATAATCATTGGCACTTCCATGATGACCATGCACATCAACAGACCTGAACAGGTTAAACTGAAGCCTCAAACATCAACACTTATGTCAAAATTAATACTTTTCAAATGCAACAGAGGACAATATGAATTATATATTTCTAAATTTGTTGGAAATAGAAAAACAAAGTGAAATAGCTTATCATGTGTTATGATTTTTGTGAATCATTTACAAAAGTTGCATAAAGATATGGTGGAAAGGTTTGAAGATCATCTTAATTTGGAAGTTCCATATTGGACAATAAATCCATATATAAATATTGAAAGTGCAAGTGAATGTTTTTTAGAGGAAGAACTTATTGAGCTACAAAATAATAATGAATTGAAGCTATATTTAATAATTTTTATCAAGATTTTTGATTAAAAAAGAAAATTATTCTCCATTGTAGTCATTGTTAAAAAATTTCTATCATCTTTTTCAACATTACATTTAGTTGAATTAGTTTTAAGTGCTGTATCACAAATTTTAACCAAACACAAAAAACATATGCAAATTGTTGAACATAGATATTTAAGACTTCAAGTTAAGGGTATTGAACATGACATTAACAAGTTAGTGATACTTAATTAATGCAGAGCTTGATGATTATAAAATGGCAAAAGTATATTTTTGCAAAAATCATTACCACAGAATAATCAGTTCTGTTCTAAAATTGCATTTGGCATACAACTTTCTTTTAAATTTAATTTTTTATAATATTTAATTTGTTTGTATATTTAGTACTACTACTATTATTCAAGTGTTATTTAGATACATTAGATTTGTATACTTTTGTGTTTTTTTTATTTCTTTGTAGTTTTATTATAAACTTATTTATAGAGTGATTTTTTTGTGTTGAAAATGTAAAGTGTCAGCAAAGATGAATGTAAAATTTTTTCAATAATTTTTTCACAAATTTTTTATTCTATGTTTAAATTTCCTTTTAAATTTTATATTATATTAACATAAACTTTTGTTTTTGATTAAAAATACAGTATTTTTCAATTATAAATATTTTTAATCTTCAAAACAGTACTAATTTTTAGCAAAAATCATTTTTTAGCATATTTCATCAAATGGCAAGCAGAACTAAAAAGATTATATATCAAGAACAGAGGATTAAGAATATTTTGAGACAAAAATGGGGCAGTAGCCTGAAAAAAAATGTTGAAAAATCACTGAATTATACTATAATCCTATTATAAAACAGAAAGTGTTGTGTGTTCTATGTTGTTTCAAATGTTTTAAATAATCTATCTTGTTTTCCACTAAATTTATTCTTTTTAGCTATTTAAAATTATTATTATTTTTTTTACCTTTTAGTTCTTAATCTTTCTAGATTATATATTTTTACTTTTACGAACCTAAACATGATTTGTACATATCTATTATATAATAATGATACATCTAATTATACAGAAGACTCAAATGTTATAATTTATGCATCATAATTATCTTAAGTTAGCATTACAGTTTAGTTATTACATATGAATTCTTTAATTATTATTTGGTGATGCATTTAATATTTATTTTTTTATGCATTAGAGCCATGAGAGAGTATTGTCTCTGGTAGCTATTATTGATTATGCACCTCTGTTTCTTCTTTTTACAAATTTGTAGGACCTTTGATGTTTTCATTTCTACTATATTGCTAACTTTATTACTATTGTTTTTTTTCATTTAACACTTATATCTCTCTCATAAAAATTTCTTGCAAGGGCTGTATTGAGATTTTTTGCACTATATCCTTCTTGTGCTCTTTTAATTATTGTCAGAGGTTCTTTTATATGTCCATCATAAAAAATATAACATACAGCCTCAAACAATGATTAAAAGAGCACAAGAATAAATCTTCATTAATTATATTATTATGATTAATAAATATTTATTCAATATGCTGTAAAGTTATAAATAACTAATATTTAAAATAATTTAATAAATATACTTACCTAATTTGCTTACATCTAATTTTTGTCGATTTAATGGATTAGTTCCAAACAACATTGTATATCCTTCACTAAAAACAAAAAACATATGTGTATTTTATAAAACAAAAATAAAAAAATATTTTTCATATAAATTATTAATACCTATGGCATGATTGAATTTCTTCAAGAGTAGCTTTTCTTGATCTTACTCGCTAAATAAAAATAAAAAATAAATTAAATATACTAACAGCCATGTCAGAAGAAAATTCCTTTCAATTAAAACTATATGAACAAAAAAAATTATAATAAAAATTATTAGAAAAATTTAAATGTTTTTCCACTAAAGTATTTTAAATAAATAACTGTTCACAAATACTAAGCACACACAAGCAGACCAATATTTTAAACATAATTGATCTGCTTGTGTGTGCTTAGTATTTGTTTAATAGTTATTTAAACACCATTGAGAGCAGTTAGGATTTTAGGTTTTTAGTTTTATTTTTTATAACTGTTCACTATTCAGAATAAGATTCTTTTGTATATAACAAAAATAATTGAATGCTATTTTAATATTTTTTGAAATTATATAAATAAACAAAATATCATATTTCAGACAATCATAAATCTTTTCCTGAAGTCAAAACAAATACACATCTTGTTTTATTTACTACAGAGAGAGACTGATGAAGAAACAAATCAAAATCTTTTCTTATTTATTTCATATTATATTTATTTATAG
This sequence comes from Olivierus martensii, assembly GCA_000484575.1. Classification (NCBI taxonomy): domain Eukaryota; kingdom Metazoa; phylum Arthropoda; class Arachnida; order Scorpiones; family Buthidae; genus Olivierus; species Olivierus martensii. The sequence goes on from AYEL01061874.1 coordinate 10,515, forward strand.
GATATTTTATATAGTTAAGGATAAAAATATTTACACTTCCAATTCAATCTTTCAAAAATGGTGATAAAATATGAAATGGCCTTAACTTTGAGAACACATCATGACATCATCCAATTTGAATAAACTCAATGCCAAATTGGGATTTTATAACAAAGTTAAAGAATTGTCTGTTTTCAATAGAATTATAATGTTGAATTATAATAATTGTAATGATGATTGACTCAATTGTCAGTAATATTTTGTGTGCAATTTCTGCTCACTTTCTAGTAGTATTTTGTGAGCATAAATTGCTCACAAAATATTACTAGAAAGTGAAAATTTCTGATAGATTTATGTAAATATCAATATATAGATTGTTCAATGCACCAATGTTGAATTTTAAGTATATGCTGACAAGGACTTACTAAAGCCGAAAGTACTTCAGCAAATTTGTATGCAAGAATTTATTAAACATTTCTGCCTAAAAAGGCAGAAAGTGAAGTCCTTGAACTTTGTTCCCTGTTGAGCTGGCTATTATGTAAATATACTTGAGTGCAAGCCTGCCATATAAATCATTTATTTAAAAAGATTCTATAATTAAAATGCAGTAATCATAAACAATGTTAGGCTTAGAAATACTGTTGAATTGAATGTCAATCAACCAAATAGATATTTTCTTGTAGGGTGAATGGAGATTTATAATTCAATTTATTTAAGATTTATTTGTTAATTGAATTATTGTTTAATAACTTTATTGTTGTTTTGGATATTGGCCTAATAATTAAACAACTCAGAAGTTCTGATTGTTTGTTGTGATGAATGTAAAAATATTTAGTATTTCAGAAATTACTTCCAAAAGATTAAGACCTGGCTGGATTCTGAAATCTGGGAATCATATTATCATTAGATTATTGGTAATTATTGATAGTTTTAAAAACTGACTTTTCAATGCTATTAGTTATGAAAACATAACTGGGAGGATTAAGCAATTGAATACAGTCATTAAATAAAAACAATAAAATGACATTGAAGAATTGTGAATTATCTAACTTGAATAATTTTCAGTTTATTATATCAAATTTTATTTTATATTTTAATTTCATCAAATAATCTGATATAGGTTCTTGCTTGTTTTGTAATACTTTCCATCCAAGATAAAATATTTATTTTTTTATGAATTATTTAATATTTCAATGCAATGAGTTTAGCATTTTTCTTAAGTGCCTGTATTTATTCTGTAGTAGTAGTAGTAGTAGTAAACTGGATTTCAAAAGATTTTAAAATTATAAAATAAAATAAAAAAACACTGCATTTCAATAAATGCAATATTGTTCTTACTTTTGAAATTTGTGATTAGATTATATGTATATGCAAAATTTTTATGGTTTTTTTAAGAAAGTGAACTATAAGAGTCAACTAATACATGAATGTATAAACAACAATAATATAAATTTATAGAAATAAAAAAATTATTACAAAATAAACTGGAACTATAAATAATATAAAAAATAATTATGAATGAAATTTAAAATTACCTCACAACGTGAAATCAATCCTGTTTCTTGTAGTCGAGCCCAAATACTTTGTAATCTCCCTCCATGTTCAGGGTGATAAGAATTATTTCCACATATACATTGATGTTTAAGCATTAAACTGTCATATGCTACACCTAAAAACAAATTTTATTATTATTAAATTTAAACTTTAATTGTTTAAAATATAATAACTTAATATCTTAAATTCACCTGTTGTAAATATATGTCGAGTAGTAACTGGGCTTTCTTGAGGACTACCACTAGGACTTACAGCAACTAATGGGCTTGAAAGTGTCCGAGACAGAGGTCTAGATACATGATGACGAGTAATAAATGATGAACCTAATTAATAAAACAATATGGAATCAGTAAATTATTTATTTTTTATTTATAATTATTATTAAAGAAAAATTTAATATTTCTATCATTTTATAACAAATACATATCTACAGATCAATGCTCATTTACATCAACTGCTTAACCCTATCTGAATAGTGCTGTTTTTAAATTAGTATATTCAGATACATATCTTATGCAAATTGTTATAGTAAAGATTATTTTATGCATAAAAAATATTCTTTAAATTATCATGGTGGGATGGACTTTTCCTATTATGAGGACTGTTATTTGTTTTCTTGGTTGTACCTATACCCCACAGTTTTCATCTCCAGTAATTACACATCTCAAAATGTCACTATCAGCAGTTACAATGTCCTTGAGGCCTTGGCAGATTTGCATTCATTGTTTCTTTTGCTCAACTGTCAGGATGCAAGGCATAAATTTGGCAGCAATTTATCTCATATTCAATTCGTCATAATATCCTGAACTAAACCATAACTAATGTTAAGCTTTTTTACACTATCCAAAATGCAAATCAAAATAATTAATCATAGACTACTTGTATTATACAAATATTTTCATTACAAGTAGTACAGATGGAATATCAGATTTCAGATATTTTCTCAATTGCTTTTAATAAATTGAAAAATGTTATGAATGCATGAGTAGCAAATTTAGAAAAATTCAAATTTTTCCAATTTTATTAAAATTTTTTTATATTGATGCTTTCCTTGTGCAGAATATTAGCATATTCTGCACTTCACCATTGCTGGTTACACTTTCAGCATGAATCAAAAAGATATCATTAATTCATTTTGATTGTTTAATAACATTTTTATGCATTATATTTATATTTTACATTAATTACCGTATATACTCGTGTATAAGCCGAGGTTTTTTTTTTTTTCCTCAAAAAATCAAATAAGTACAGTTTTAATAATATTAAGTAGATGCCATTAAGCAGTCTTACGTTTATTTATAATATAAAAAGCCGTATAAATAATGCGAAAAACAGTATAAATTAACTTTTTATCATATTGCAAAAGATAAGCCTATGTCGTCTGCGATTTCACTAACGGAAGTATTTGGAATAAGTAACGCTCGGTTTACTGACCGTTTCTGATTGGTTGAATAACATTTTCTCAAATACGCATGCGTCATTTTCCTCCAACTTTCGTGCTGGCAACTATAACTTCATCCTTCATTCTTCTAGGGCTAAGCCATGGTACAGCCTACTATTTCTTTCGATTCACTATTTTCGATTCACTACCATTTAATATTGCTATATTATGCAGTACTGCAGTAGCAACTATTATATTAACTGTATTCTCCAAATTACAACGTAAGCCAATAGAAAACGTTTCTTCCACAATCCATACTGACGCACAACTGTATTTCTGGCTTTTATGTGACTTTTGTTATATCTATGAAACATTATACGAGGCGCATTTTTTTAGTAAGTACAGTTTTGAAATTCTGCCGCTGCAGCGTTGCGGTCGGTGTCCGCGCATGCGCACTGTATACCTACATCTGTTGGCAAGCCATAGACGCCATTGCGGCAACAATCGATCGTTTACTTATTTGCTTTTGCGTATTTAAAATGCCTCCGCCGATTGAGAATCCCGCCGACTATGAAATACGCGTTGTTATTCGTTTTCTTAATGCTAAAGGCATGAAAACAGTTGAAATTCACCGTCAGATTTGTGAAGTGTACGGACAAAACATTATGAGTGATGGAATGCTACGCAAATGGGTAAGAGCTTTCAAAGATGGCCGAAAGAATGTTCATGACGAGGAACGGAGTGGGCGACCCTCAGTGATCACTGACGATTTGGTGCAGAAAATCGACGAAAAAGTGACAGAGAACAGACGCTTCACGATTTCTTCGTTATCAGAGGAGTTCCCTCAAGTTTCAAGAAGTGTTATCTACGAAATTGTTACCGAACGCTTAAACTATCGAAAATTGTGCTCACGTTGGGTACCAAATATGTTGACTGAGGCGCACAAAAACAAACGTTTAGGCAGCGCCTTGACTTTTCTTGAGCGTTATGATGCTGAAGGTGACGATTATTTAAGCCAAATTGTCACAGGCGATGAAACATGAGTAGCCTACGTTACACCAAAAACAAAACAACAATCAATGGATTGGTGGCATTCAACATCGCCCAAGAAAATGTAGTTTAAGCAGACAATTTCAGCCCGGAAAATCATGTGTACC
>AYEL01061875.1:0-14172 GCA_000484575.1 Olivierus martensii
AAAAAAAAAAAATCGTGTACCGTGTTTTGGGACAGGAAAGGGGTGTTGCTTGTTGATTTTTTGCCTCGTGGTGACACAATAAATTCCGAAACATATTGCCGGACCTTAAAAAAACTGCGCCGTGCAATTCAAAACAAAAGGCGCGGCATGCTGAGTAAAGGGATCGTTTTGCTGCATGATAATGCCCATCCACATACGGCCAATCAAATTCAAGATCTCATCGCATCATTTGGCTGGGAACAATTTGATCATCCTCCATACAGCCCCGATCTAGCGCCCAGTGACTACCAAGTGTTTCTGCAACTGAAGAAGCATCTCGGAGGTCAGCGCCACGATGATGACGATAGCCTCAAAACGGCCGTGTCGCAGTGGCTGTCAAATCAGGCGGCAAACTTCTATGACGACGGAATACAAAAGCTTGTTGTTCGATATGATAAGTGCCTTAATATTGGTGGCAATTATGTGGAAAGTAGATAAAAGTGTGGGCTTTCATGTAAAAATAAAATTGTTACAAAAATTTTACTTGTTTTTTTTACATATCAAAACGGTACTTACTTAAAAAACACGCCTGGTATAATATGAATTTATGAGGAATTCGGTATTGGCATCAAAATCAACTTTCGCCGATGTATTTTCGTCATATTGTTTTTCTTTTGCGTAATCGTTTGTACTCATCAATTGGACAATTTTATAGCTTCCGATTTATAAAAGTTAAATGATTCTGTATTTCGTTTTGACTGTAAAAATTTTTCTAAAGAAGTGTTTAATCTAACAATTTCTAAAGAAGCATATATTCAATTGTAGTATCAACTTTTTGAAGTGATATGTCTCCAGCCGTCAAACTGATCTGAGTGCGAGCAAAATTGCCGCCCCAAAAGGCTGGCGCCCCGGGGCTATAGCCCATTTAGCCCTGTGGTTAGGGTGGCGCTGCGCGGAACAAGACCAACGAACTCTGGTTCATTGAGCATACACCTCCAAGTGTCACGCGATTCGCGGGACAGTCCTGCATTTCTTGAAGAATTCTGCCGTCCCGCCCCCGACAGTCAAATGTCACACTTTTAGGCCGTTTCGTTTTTTTTTGTTATTGGCGATAAATTTGATAAAATATTTAGTAAACATTATACTTATTTAGTTTAATATTGATGTCAGGTAGTATATGATGAATTTACTGACTATAAAATCATAATCATAACACTTCCGCACGATATTGAAATGAGCATCAAATGTGATTCTGGAACTATAGATGTACTAAAGATGGATTTGATATGGTTCTTATTTTCAAAACAATTGAAGCCATCTGGAAATCTACAATTAAAAAATCTCAGTAAGATTGCTATATTAGTATTGACACTACCCCCATTCAAATGCTGATTCAGAAACGGTTTTTTCTGTCATTAAAAGGATCGAGACAGACAGCGGAGCACACTGACAATGAGACACTATCCAACTTACGGCCGTATTCACCATCTCGAGTTATTGATAGAGTTAGGGTTATATGAAGAGTTATAGCAAAATTCGTATTCACCAACTTCGTTCCGAGTCAAATTTAACTATCCGAGTTAAATGGAACTACCCTAGCTGGTGGTCGGCCGGATGGCCGCGTGGTAAAGCTTTGGCTTACCACCCTGGAGGATCCGGGTTCAAATCCGGGTCCCACACCTCCAATTTTTCAGTCGAATAACTCGCCAAACAACCCTGGGTTAATTTTTACTTCGGGTTCGTCAACTCTACCAATAACTCGAGATGGTGAATACGGCCGTAACGTGTGCGCAAAGATAAACAAATTTTCTAAAGAAGCATATTTTAACATGCAGATTAGCGATAGTTCACTAACAAAACGTAAATCAGCTATGTGGATATATAATAAAGCACATACTAATTCGAGAGATTGAATGTACGAGATTATACATCAAAAAATGAAAAATAAATGATTTGTCCAGCAAATGCCCTGTATGTCCAGCATTTTGACTCATTGTGTCCAGCAAATGAAGTGTGAGACCTTGGAGGGTCTATGAACATGAGTCAGGCATTTCTTAGTTCCACGGTCGTTGGACACTGGGCGTTGCTATGAAATTTGAGTGTCCACTCTGTATATACTACTCTGTTGGTTTACCCTACCAGTTGGACGGCTTCACTCATGATTAGTATTGAGCAGTCTATCCATGTATAAAACATTCTTGGTGGCGCTAATACGTGAATTTTATTCAAAGAGATCGACATTTAGCCGATTGGCGGAGCTGATAGACCGAACCATCAATAATTTAATTCGTAATTTTTTTTATACTCGTTTAGAATAGAAATAGTCGAAGCGACGAAGAAACAAATACCATACGAAAAAGGAATTGTTTTCTGTTATTAGACTATGAAATTTGAATCATATTTACCAGTCCAATTTTGGAAATAATATAATTTATATATCTTGTTTCTCGAAGTTTATAGCCATAACAATAATATTTTATAAGAGCAGCTTGACGTCAAAAATATCTGCATTAAAACTTAAAAAATGTCATTATTTTGATAACGGTATTATTTAAGTTGTAGCACAAACTCCAAACTAAAACGGTACGTTCTTAAATTCTGCTGATGGCCGAGGCTTCTAAACCGTCCAAAAGAAAGTTATGATAAGCGAAGAGAAATGGCGGACAATCGTCGGGACCGCGTGCATCTAATAGTCGAAAATAAATTATATCAGTTAAGGATAGCAGAAAACAATTACGATAACCTTTTAAATAGTAACGGATAATATTTAATGATTAGAATGTGCTACTCACGGAATCGCCGAAAGTTTACTTCAGACTAACGTAAGATAACCAAATACGATCGGCCGGCGGGATGAGCCAAGTGGAAACGCTTTGGCTTTCCATCCTGGAGGATCGGAATTTGAGTCCGGGCCCCATCCCTTAATATTCCGAGTGTAAAATGATGTCATTTGTTGATAAAAAAAAAAATAATACCCAGTTGCAAATTCGGTATTATTATTGATTTACTGTTGTCGATTTTATTACTTATGTACGAATAAATCGTAAACAATTAATTTTTAAAATTAACACCGAGAAAAACCGGTAGTTTTCTATCGATACCGATATTTGAGTATAGAAAAAATTAACAGACTGTCGGATTCGGAGCCGTCCTGAAAAACTGGAACTATAAGACCGGGATCGAACTCGGATCCTCCAATGTTTTAAAACGAAAATTTTTTATTGAATTCAGTTTAAGCGTACCGTATATAATGCGAACAGGCCGCGAAGGCTTTGGCGCGCCAAGTAGGAGGATCCAGGGGTATGCATCCCGGGTCCGGCATCTCCCAAAAAGATTTTTCGGGATTTTGGGCCCAGCCCGGCCATCCCCGTCTTTCACCATTCGATCCCCTCACGGGTGTGGGTGCAGCCCGTGGTCGGAACTGGCCCCTCCTCTTGGTAATGCCACTGATTGGAAAGGTTATCAGACAATTTAAAATTATTATAAAACTCGTTAAATAACATACAATCTTTATTACATACAATCTTTAGTAATTTTAACAAATCCAATCGGTATACAGTATAGTCAGATAAGATAAGGAGTTATTAATGCACTTATATTTGCAAATAATTTATCAAAATTATATTCTTATTTTATTAGTATATAATATTTTTCTATATGGTGACTAATGAAGTTACTGAAAATATTCTATTTCATCTTCCAAACTCTTTGCCTCTTGATAAGCTATGAGAGAAATTTCATTTTGAAATGTTTTATAAGCTCTCAAGTGAAGGTGTTCTTCATTTCCAACATGAACCTATAATTAAATAAATCTAGTTATTAATACTATATACACACAAAACATCCAAAACATATAACAATGTAAAAATATGTGTATAATTTTAAGCCTTAAAATTATCAAAAATGTTATTGTAATATAACTTATTTCAGTTCAAAAAGCAATATTGAAATCAGATAATTTCATTACAGTAAATATTTAATATATATATTTTTTTAAATAAACACTCTTAAATAATACAGTTACTCTAAAATGGTGCCAAGTTCCATTCCATCTCCAATGTCGAAAAATGAGATGTAAATATTGAAATAAATTCAATACAGTTTCATATCTTCAGGCTTTTACTTGGCAAGTTTTTCAGTTATATTAAATTATTATCCAGCTATCATAGATATTAAAACTTGCCAAATAAGTCTGAAGAGGTGTACTATATTGAATTTATTTCAGTATTTAAATCTCATTTTTCGACATTGCCAAGTTCCATCGCAACCCCACAATTTTAGATTTCTACTCTTTTGGTGGCCAAACAAACTGGTAGAATAGAACTTGGCCCATGTTTCACATTTTTGTTTTTGGTGGGATAGATAGGATTTACAAGAAAACAAGATCTGGTATGTTCATCAATTCTCACCTAATTTCTTGAAAAACGTAAATATTTTATTTAAAAATTTATAAATACGTTATTCCCAGACTTATTTGGGATAAGGATTTTTTTACATAACTTAAATTGTGCAAATATTGGAAAAATATTTTTTTAATCAAACTTCTGAAGCAAAAACTAACAGAGTTAGTGGGCTATATAATTACATCTATAACACATTATGGCACAATACAGGAATCCCTTTATTAGTGAGGGTTTGAATAATGCGGTTTTGATTAGTGCGGAAAAAATTTTGAGAATATTCCTTAATATATGCGGTGCCAAATTTGATTAATAGGCTTCAACAAATGCGATTTTTTTTTTTTTGCAAACCCACTGAAGCGTTGGCAACTGAATCTCGGTGATTGTAGTCTACACTAGCGTTTCCCAAACTTTTTCTACGACTGAACACTTCACAAATCCTGAAATATTCACGGAACACCTTGGTAGTATACGGAACACCTTTTATAGTATAGGTAGATATTAATAAATAAATAAATTAGGCAAGTAATATAAAAGTTAAGAAAACAAAACACATTTATTATCAAATTGTAAATATGTAAAATAAAACATATGAAAATAGTGTGTATAAATTAGCCACTCTAGTTTCAACTTGGCACAACATTTAAAATCATATCAGGCTTATATTAATTTTCATAATTTTTTACGGAACACTTATCGATTTTCAGCGGAACACACGCTGGTCTGCACGATTAGAGCACTGCAATAAATTTTATTTATTTAATTCTGTTAATATTACGACTTTCATCATCTAATTGTTATTTTAATTGATTTGTAATTTTTTATAAATAAATTTAGCAATTATTATTAGCAGTTTAGCATTTTAATGGCAACTATCTAATAACAGCCATTACATTATTATATAGCCTCCTGGCCTCCAGTTCCTCTCCAGTATTCGATGTCTATCGACGTGCAATTTTTTTTTATAAAAAAATTTTTGTGAAAAATAAATTTTAATTCTTACTATAAATTTTTAAATAACTATACCACATTCCTCAATGATTTAAAGTACAAATGCAATATAGATTCGTTTTGAGAGAGAGGGAAAAAATACATGTTTATAATTTTGATATTTTTCAGGATTCATTATAAAATACATGTTTATAATTTTGATATTTTCCACGATTCATTATAATTATTACCGTTGGTTTTTTGGTTTGATTAGTGCGGTGTTTTGCGAGGATTTATTAACTGCACTAATCCAGGGATTCCTGTATTGTTTTCTGATTGAAAGGGAAACACAATAAATAAATAAAAGTAACATGATTTTTAAATATTGTAAGCAAATATGTTTGGATTTATAACTTACAAAAATACAATAAATTTTTATGCTCTATATCTCAAAAAAATAAAAAATTTCTAAAAATTTTTACGTGAAATAATATATAATTATTGTTTATGATGTATAAGTATCCAATAAAATTTTTAACTATATAATAGGAGTGGCCAAACTTCATGTCAGTGAGTTCTATTTGTAATGAATGTACGACGAATCGTGGACTAATTTTTGCTATGACTTGGTGCGCAGATAATGTGTTTTTTGCGTTTGATGCGAGAAACTGCGAGAGTTTTTAAATAGATTTGGTGATCTGTTTTGTTGTGACTAGTTGTGACCAGCCACATAGGAGAAGCTCAAATACTCGAGAGCCGCATTTTCTTTCTGGATCAATTGAGAACAGAATCAGTTTTTCGGTTAATCTTAATGATTTCAAAAATTGTTTATTTCAGATGCATTTAGTTTGTATAGATGCATACTACTTTTTACAATAGATAAAAAAATAACATATCTGTAATTTATTTAACTCAAATAAGTATTTGCTTCATATTTACTATTGACTTTCATGGTATGGAGCCACATTGACAGTACCAAAGATCCGCGATTTGGCCACCCCTAATATATAAATTTAAACTACGATGAAAATTTCTTTTTTTTTTTTTATTCTATTGGAATATGCTAAATCTAACTAATCTATGCTAATCTAACTTCTGAAACCCTTCTTAATCACCCTCGTTATTCTGTTGCTCTCTATCATTTCTTCTTCTTTTACTACTAATTTCTTCCCATAATCTTATATGCTTTCGGCTGTAACCGTGCGCTACAGCCTGTTTAGTAATCCAGTCAAGCTCGATTGTTGTACTCTCCCAGGTGCTACAGTGTGTAAATATCCTATTAATCAGTGCCCTATTAGAGACCATCTTTACATGCCAAGGCTCATTCGAACTTTTATGAATAAAAAGGGGAACGTACGTGCCTTTTCTGTACACCATCGTCTGATATTCCCCTCTAACAATTTTAATTTTAAGGTCTAGATAACTAATTTCAGCTTCATCCTCTTTCACTTTTTTTAGTTTCAGGCCGAAGGTTGGTTTTTTCGGTTGGTTTTTTCGAGGAGAAATACAGTTTTAACGTTACCAGAAATGATAAAGATAGAAGAAACCCGCTGAGGATGCCTGGTATATATGAGATTAAGATAGATAACAGGGATACTGGATACAGTGAGGTTTATATTGGCTCGACAGCGAGATCGATTAGTAAGAGGATTCATGAACGTAGGGCAGACAGAGAGAGGAAACGGTAATACGGCCCTAGCGCAGAGGCTGATAGCGTATGACGCTAAGCCCAGGTGGGATGAAGCAAAAGTTGTTAGTGTTGTAGGAGACCCAAAAAAGCTGATGGTAGCGGAAGCGATAGCGATACACACTAAGAAAGCCACCAGAGAGAAAGTTATTAAATACAATGAGCCGTTTAAGTTAAGCCTGGCATGGAAGTATTGCTTTAAATTGGAAATAGTGTCTGATTCGAAAATCGAAAATTGTGCTCGGCGTTAAAATTTGTGGTAAAACCGGGTTAAAAAACCCTTTATGTATTATTGTGTCTTTTGCTATGGCTATTTGTAATGAATGTACGACGAATCGTGGACTAATTTTTGCTATGACTTGGTGCGCAGATAATGTGTTTTTTGCGTTTGATGCGAGAAACTGCGAGAGTTTTTAAATAGATTTGGTGATCTGTTTTGTTGTGACTAGTTGTGACCAGCCACATAGGAGAAGCTCAAATACTCGAGAGCCGCATTTTCTTTCTGGATCAATTGAGAACAGAATCAGTTTTTCGGTTAATCTTAATGATTTCAAAAATTGTTTATTTCAGATGCATTTAGTTTGTATAGATGCATACTACTTTTTACAATAGATAAAAAAATAACATATCTGTAATTTATTTAACTCAAATAAGTATTTGCTTCATATTTACTATTGACTTTCATGGTATGGAGCCACATTGAAAGTACCAAAGATCCGCGATTTGGCCACCCCTAATATATAAATTTAAACTACGATGAAAATTTTTTTTTTTTTTTTTATTCTATTGGAATATGCTAAATCTAACTAATCTATGCTAATCTAACTTCTGAAACCCTTCTTAATCACCCTCGTTATTCTGTTGCTCTCTATCATTTCTTCTTCTTTTACTACTAATTTCTTCCCATAATCTTATATGCTTTCGGCTGTAACCGTGCGCTACAGCCTGTTTAGTAATCCAGTCAAGCTCGATTGTTGTACACTCCCAGGTGCTACAGTGTGTAAATATCCTATTAATCAGTGCCCTATTAGAGACCATCTTTACATGCCAAGGCTCATTCGAACTTTTATGAATAAAAAGGGGAACGTACGTGCCTTTTCTGTACACCATCGTCTGATATTCCCCTCTAACAATTTTAATTTTAAGGTCTAGATAACTAATTTCAGCTTCATCCTCTTTCACTTTTTTTAGTTTCAGGCCGAAGGTTGGTTTCTTTGGTTGGTTTTTTCGAGGAGAAATACAGTTTTAACGTTACCAGAAATGATAAAGATAGAAGAAACCCGCTGAGGATGCCTGGTATATATGAGATTAAGATAGATAACAGGGATACTGGATACAGTGAGGTTTATATTGGCTCGACAGCGAGATCGATTAGTAAGAGGATTCATGAACGTAGGGCAGACAGAGAGGAAACGGTAATACGGCCCTAGCGCAGAGGCTGATAGCGTATGACGCTAAGCCCAGGTGGGATGAAGCAAAAGTTGTTAGTGTTGTAGGAGACCCAAAAAAGCTGATGGTAGCGGAAGCGATAGCGATACACACTAAGAAAGCCACCAGAGAGAAAGTTATTAAATACAATGAGCCGTTTAAGTTAAGCCTGGCATGGAAGTATTGCTTTAAATTGGAAATAGTGTCTGATTCGAAAATCGAAAATTGTGCTCGGCGTTAAAATTTGTGGTAAAACCGGGTTAAAAAACCCTTTATGTATTATTGTGTCTTTTGCTATGGCTATTTGTAATGAATGTACGACGAATCGTGGACTAATTTTTGCTATGACTTGGTGCGCAGATAATGTGTTTTTTGCGTTTGATGCGAGAAACTGCAGAGTTTTTAAATAGATTTGGTGATCTGTTTTGTTGTGACTAGTTACGGTAATGATTGATTGACGTCGAGCAGGATCTGTTAAATTGTTACATAATGGTTGAGAAAAAGAAAAACTGTTGACTTTGCCCGCTAGGGGAGGTGCTGCTTTATTGTTTTTAGGGAGGCAATTTAAATCTCTAACGGTCAGTGGAGCGTTTAAGTCGAACTACTGAGGAGGGCTCGGTTGAGCCGAAAGTGCACTATAGTGAATCCGTTTGTTTTTTGACGATTACGGATTGTGCTTTCCCTGCCCAAGTGAGCTGAAATTATATTATTTTAGTAGTGTCATGTTAGAATCATTTTTATATGCTTGCATTTTTTATTTCATAAAGATTGCACATGTATATAGAAATGTATTATATAAAGTAAATTATTATTTGAAAAGAAAAATAACATATAACTAATTCATAAACACAAAAAATTAGGTAAAATAATATGAATTACATTTAACAAGATTTTATTTGTTGTCACTTTCTGACAATAATGCATAAACATAAATAAACACAAGACAACAATATCACTGCTATCACTAGAAATATCTTGGTCATTGGATTCTTGCTCCATTAGTGAAATTCTTTCTGTGATCGCTTAAACAAAATTAGCACTAGTCTCCTGTGGTGCTGATGTTTCAGTGGTTTTAAGAATGAATTTGGTTATTAATCATTGTGTTCATGTTTTGGCTAGGTCATTAAACAATTCTCTGTAAGACACCATTAGTGATTTCAGATTCATGTTGAAACTTTCCAGCTTGTCCTCATTAGTATAGTGTTTAACAAGATGGTTTGAAAATTATAACTTATCATTTATTGACTTTTCAGCAAAATTAATAAATCTATATGTGCATAAATTTAATTCTTTTTAAATTGTTTATACTATCAAACATCAAAAAGGTACTTTTCACTTTAAAAACCAAACTCAAAATGAAGACAAAATAAAATATAAATAAAATACACTTCAACCTGCTTCCTAATCAATTCTAAGTTAAGACAAGCCTTTATAGTAGGAAAAAACTTTTATTAACAAAGAGTAAAACGTTTTACTCTTTGTGAATAAAAGTTACATTTTACTTAGAATACAGCAGACAAAATAAATTTCCTATTGAAGTTATACATATAATTAGGGGAATTCCCCAGAAATTTTTTCCAACTGTAACCAAAAACAACAACATGGAGGTGAATAAAACAAAGCAAGTGCCTCATTCACTATAATGCAAAAAAAAATTTTTCTTAGAATTTAGGCCAATCGTGTTAAATCAAAACAAATTGCATAAAAAGAGAATGAAAATTTTTCTAATTCATATCAAATCAAAATCGTGTAAAAAACAGAATTGAGTGTATTTGTTTTTCATTTGATTATACTTTGTTTTTATTTTATAATAAAGAATGTATATTTGTTGTTGTTTAGATATAGCTATACAGGGTGCATCAGCTAAATCCGGACAAATTTCAAATTGAATTTCCCACCATATTTGACATTAGCGCTACGATGCTGCTGACGTTTTAGTAAGCCAGACAGACGATGCGTTTGAGGATAAGTACAAAATAGCTGATTAGTTAAGATCGAGTGCAGAATATAATCGGAGAGCAGCGATAATCAAAGGCCTTTGTGCTGGATGTTCACCTTCCAAAATAATTATAATCAGTTTATGATATTTCTGCTAGATATGCGGCTTCAGAGAAGTCTGAAGAAGGTTCTGCCAACCCAGCAAGGAAGAGCCATTCCGGGGGGCAGGCCGCTATTGAGGCAGCATTTTCGAACCTGGACAAGCAGGTGTTGCGCAGGGCATATCATCATTTCCGGTAAAGGATCGAGGCAGTAATTGCGGCAGAAGGTAATTACATCAAGTAATTTTAATCTAAAGGTATCCCAAATTAATGTGCAAATGATAATTTTGATAATTTTATTCTTTTTTGTTAAATAAAATTTTGTTTAATTAAATTGTCTATTTTGTCCGGATTTAGCTGACGCACCCTGTATACAGTATTTAACATTCTGCTTCTCTAATTAAATTTCAAGAATCAAATATATATATATATAGTAACCTTAAGATTTAACTCATTACAAGACAACAATCTAGAAAGCAAACTTCTTCACTGGCTTTTGTTGCTGCTTAATTGAAATGCCTATTGGAAAAAGAAAGTAATTTCACTTGCTATCTCAAATAAATCAATACTTTAAAATTAATGTAAAGTTTTCATAGTAAATTTTATACTGTTTTATAAATATTTTATATTATTGCTTTCTCAAACAATTTATTGTTGATTTGTTTGCTTCTTAATGAAATAATAGCTATTTGAGAAACTACTTATAGAAGACATATTTATTATTTTATTTAGTAATTTTTGATATGCATATGTTGAAAATAGCACAGACTGAATAATAGCTCGTAATATGTACAATATTTTTAGGAAGAGTATGATATTTTCTTTTATTTTCAACTGATTAGATATATTCTAAAAAGTTACCACTTACTTTAATAAAATAATTAATTCCATTTACTAATTGAGTCTTATATGAAACAGCATCAAATTTTTCAAAAACTCTTCCTGTTTTAGTCTGCAATTCTTCTTTGATCTATAAACATATGAAAAACAATATTAATGATAAGTAAATTTATTCATTATTCAAAATTAAATTTTTTATCATCAAAATCATAACTTTGTTTTTATGCTTAAACAATTCTATTTGAATGCAAAAACTTTTGTGAATAGAGGAATACCTCAATTATAATTATCGCAGTTATTGCTGCACTGAAAAATATCGTAATAATCAAATCTGTGATAATTGAGATAAATAATGCATGTAAAATTGGTGATCACTGCCAAGGATTTTTCAAATCTATTAATTAAATTTTATATATGAGCTAAAAAAGAAGTGTGTTAAACATGTTAAACAGTGACCACCAAGATCATCAATGGTGCCAAGAGGGCGGGGAAGAGGAGACAAATTCCCTGGGCCTGTAGAAGATTGAAGGGCCCGGACTGCTTCCTAACAATAAGAATTTATTATATATATAGGGGCCCAAACCTGGTTCATACCGGGACCCAGGATTTCTCTCGACGCTACTGCCTCCCATAGAAGTGAATAGCCTATAGGAGGACTTATAACCTTTCACTTAGAAAGTAGCCTTAAAAAAAATCTATAATTTACTAATTACTGTTTGCTATAGTCTGTATACTTAGTTTTTCCCTTCATTTTCAATAAATGAGAAGCAAGTACTTATCAAATAGTATTGTCAACAATGAAAGCTATAGTAAGACTTAATTTGGTTGATTTTAGTTTATGATAGAGTAATTTAAGTTTAAGGCATAGAAAATCAATTTATTGCCAATGAAAAGAGTTTACAATGTTCATCAATATTTTAAAAATGAGAAAGTTAATGAAGAGTCTATGTAATTATAATAATAATGATAAATATATTGTAATAATTATTTTAATTATATTAGAGGCATTTAAAAAGTGCACTCTGACCAGAATAAAAGTACTAATTAATGTTTGAAAATATTACATGATGGGAGAAGCTCTATTATAAAAATTAAACAAAAGTGAAAACTAACAGATTTTGGATTCTCCATTTTAGTTTATATTATAATAAAGAATTTGTTATACTTCTGAACAAATTAAAATTTTCTTCTGAACAGTTTTCATGATGGCCTGAATTTTATGGATTATCCTCACTTCAATAGATAATTAACACTTACCAATTCTATTGTGCATACTAACTGACCAGCCATTTTATTTTATTAAGACTTTCTGTTAATTGCTAATAAATATCATTAAAATAGGAATTGATATTTCTGTCTTCATTATTATTAGTTTAAAGACTATGACATCATATGAAACAATTTTTCTAGGGGAAAAACTCTTAAGGCTTGTTCCAATTTATGTGGTAGTGATGCATTACAGACACAGCAACCAATAGCAAGTTCGAATGCGAATGATGTAACTGCCACGTTGCTATCGCTCAAGTTGGTTCAATTTTATCTTTTCGCATCAGTGTCACATTAAAAATAGATCACGTGTGTGAAATAGCCAATCGCAAATATTTATGGTTTCAAATAATGGCAACTGAAGAAATGAATGATATTTCTGTAGAAGAACAATTAATATATGAAATACAGGAATATTCACATTTGTATGATCCAAAAGATACTCATTTTAAAGATTTAAATCAAAGGCAAAATGCATATAAATGATGTCTGTTACAGATAAGTTTTTCAAATAAAGTTATTTATAATCAAAGTAAAAATAAAGCAGCAACTTAATGCAAAAATGAGAAATGAGTCTTGTTTTAAACACTGCCGCATTGCATTGATATTGTGTAAATGGAAATAAGAGCTTTCAGTATATAGTCTAATATAATTCAGTATCAAAATATTCAACAGATGGTGTCACTGTGGAGTGTGCCCCACTAGGGGGTATTAGTCTATGGCAAGAATTAACAAAAACATCATTTTTGAGACAAAACAAGCAAAAAGTAAATTCAAATTGATGTAAAAAAAAAAAAAAACAAATCAGCAAAAGGGTTATAAATACAATACAAATATCCATGTACCCTGAAACTTTCTGCTGTAGTTGTTTTACAGACAAAATATCAATCTCATTTTGTAATTGAAAAAGAATTGCATTATCCTCAATGATACCATGATTTGAAAAATCTGTACTGGAAAACAAGCATTAAATACATTAAATACAGTATGTGCCAAAATATACAGTACTGAAACTCATGCATCTCAAACATGCATGTGCATTGGTAGATGGGGCATAGTGCCAGCCACACTTGTTCTCTGTAGTGAAAAGGATGTTGTGTTAATTCAGTTGTTGTTGGAAATGGGTCTCTCGACAGAGGAAAAAGTAATCATAATTGATTATTACTTCTGCTCATATGCAATTCATTTCCTTGGTTTTGAGCAGCCAGATGTTATTGTCCAGAAACCACTATACAGGGTGTCTCACATATCACCGAACATAGAAAAAAGTTAAAGTCCGAAAGATTGCTATTTGTGGAAGTCCATCACATAGCACAGACGAAACGATGCTCTACTATAGGGAGGGAAACAAATGATGCGTTCTATGTAAATGCGAATAAACGCATGAAACATCGCTAGCATCAATATCGATTATTTGAAGAAAAATCACATCTATTACGATTTTTATCGAATAATACTGTCATAATGTGAATGTGTAAAACGAAAATATCTTACAGGATAAAAACGTAAAAATTAGTAATCTAAACATGAACAATTAAACGGAATGATTATTATGTTTATTATTCCATTTGAAATAAAACTGACTGACATTAGCGTTTGTGTT
>AYEL01061877.1:0-12890 GCA_000484575.1 Olivierus martensii
TTTATAATTTATTAATATTTATTTCAATTTTTATAAAATGCACTGTGCTTGATATATATATATATAAAATTATTAAAAATAAACAATCGAAACTGTTTATATATCATTTTAAAAAACGAAAAAAGTTTAATATAAGATTGAATTTTAAAAATTAAATTTCTTCCATCATAAAAAAATTACAATAAATGAAAAAATATATATATTTTTCATACAGATCTATAAAAGAATTCCTTTTAAAAAAAATAAAAACTCGAGTTTAGTTAAAGAAAGAAGTTTTACCTTAACTATTAATTCGAAATTTCGAACGTAACAAATGTTTTTAACCACAAATAAAAGTTTAAAAATAAATCGACTAATCAATATTTAACAATTTAAAGCACTAAATAAAGAACGCATCCGTTTACGTTCTCCAAACAGTAAAGATGTTGACCAACGTTTAAAACCGAACGTTTGGAACGTTCTCAAAAAAGTTACATAAATAGTTGAAAATAAAAGTTAACTACGCAAAAAAAAATAAAATTACAGTACTTTAAGAATTAAACACTTTCTATTTTATTCCCGGATTACTGATTATAATCTTATAATCACTTTATAGTTTGTTGCTATTCATCACAGGCGAGCATCTCCAAAGTGAATAAATAAATAAATAAAGCGCTTAATGCGTAACAATAAAATAAAAAAAATCGATTCTTATTTTTACATGAATTACATAAATTATGCAATCGAAAAATATTTGATTATTTAGCCATTTTGATAAGTATCGCGTTTCTTCCCTTAAATGCATATTCATGAGATTATTTTTGATGATATGCTGAAATATTGTAGCTAGTACTGTATATTGTTCTAATAACGTTTTAGAACATCATTGTTTTAACTGTTAATGAATACATGTTCAGTAATTATAAAAATATTTACAGCATATTCCATTTATGAAGAATAACTCACGCGTAAGAAGTTTTCCATTGATTTTTAATTTATTTTTTACATAAATTTTGTCATTTTTTCGCGATAAATTTGAATATTATGCCTTGGGGCTTAGTAGTCGCAATGCAATACCGAAGTTTAGTGTCTTACGCGCCACGTGGTTTCTACAATAACAATGCGAATTGTTACTGCAGAAACCACGTGGCAATCAGGCCTAGATCATTTAACTTTGTTTGTTAAAACTAAAACTAGATTTATTTAATTTTTTTTTTAATTTTAAAAATTTTACGCTGTTAAAAAATTATAGTAAGTGTAATTGAATAAGACGTCATAGAGTGTTTTAAAAAAATCGAAGTTGAACAAAACTGGCAAAACTCCAACTATGTAACATGTCTTCACTATTTCTGGTGCAGCTGTTTAAGTTTAAAGTTCATTCGACACAAGACAAAATACAGAAGGCTCGTATTATTTTTTCCCTCCTCTAAAGCTTATTAATTTCTTAAAAAGAATGATTAAATGTGCGGTATGACGTCATTGACCATGACTGAATGACGTTGAAAAAAGATGCACCAACAAAAATGCAAATCATCTAGTTAGCAAAACGATGAGTCTTTCTCGTTAAAAGGAACTGACGAATTACAAGTACAATTTTGTTAAAATATACAAAACATCCTTGTAAATTTAATTTTAATATTTAATCCGTGACAAAGTGAGGGGGAAAAAGAGAAAAGGAATAAATACGCCATCTTTTTCCTAAATAAATCAGGAATATGTTCATTTCTCCAAGTCGTCATTACATCAGAGTTATGTAAGAAGATCTAACGGAATCGATAATTTATCGATTTTTAAACGATTATCTTTGATTTTTTCCCCTTTCGCTTTTCCTAAAATAATTTGAAAAATCGTTTTAAGTTCGTAGACCACACACACTCAAGTTTCTATAAATAATAGCTTAAACTTCAGTAGAAGAAGAGACAAGGAGTTTAAGAGAAGAGAAGGAAATTACCGAGGTCAAAAATTACCACACACACATACACATAACAAAAAAAAAAAAATTTTTTTTTTTAAATTTCCGCGGAAGTTTCAGAAATTAATTCTGAGAAGTGAACTAGTATTTTATCAATTTTCTAACGAGGAAAAATTATTTTTATAATCATTTAATGATGATCTCATTTATCGATGTTTATCGACAGCAAACATTTTATTTAATTTTCGATAATAAATCAATGAAATATTTCGAAATTGTTTAGGAAGAGGAAAAAAAATCAAAAGAAAACTTTAATATCAGAAAAATAGCTTACTAGAATTTTAAAAAAACATACCTCGAATTTCTATAAAATGAATAGGACTGAGAGAGATCAAACACTAAAAATATATATATCTACTTAAATTCGTAAATAAATAAATTATGAAAGTAATAAAATATTATGTTTTGTCTAAATATTATCTACTGGAATAACCATTAAAGATAAAGTAGCAGCATTTTCCTTTTTTGAAAAATTAATAAGTACAACATCAATTTTTTTTCCAGTTGACCACAATTTTTTGAATCGAATTTTTTGGCATTTTTATCCGCAGTAACGATAAAAACTAGCTAAATTGCAAAAAAAAAGAATTAAGTTATGGAATTCGCGTTAATATGTAAATAATTTTCCGAGCTAAAAAAAAAAATGATTTCATTAAGGAAAAAAAGGGGGATAATTGACATACGATGATTTAATACGGTATTTAATTTCATTAGAAAATTAAATTGATTCTCCGATTACTTAAAATATCTCTAAAGAATCAGGTTGATGTTATTTTAATGTCTAAATTGATTTTTTAAGTGAGTTTTTAACTCGAATTATTAAGGTAATCAAGGTCGCTAAGGAAGACCTAAAAGTCTAAAAAAGCGTTTCGAGTCGGAGGTCTTTTTTTCTTTTTTATTATATTATACATAAATCGATATATTTTTTTTCCTTCTTCTTCGTTCGGTTGTTATTTTTATTTTTTATTTTTTTATTTTCCTAAATAAAGAAACATTTCTACAAAATTTTGTAACTTTCTCAGCGATCACAGATCAAGTAACAGCGTGTAACCATTAAAAATTTTAAATCGGAATTTTACGTTTTTAAATCCGTTCTTTCGCTGATTTCCATAATATTCCAAAATTATTATTATTTATTTTTTAATAATTTGTATCGCATCAAAACTTATTAAAATTATTTAAAAAAAAACAAATAAGTGCGCATAAAATCTTTGTAGATAGTTTTATAAATAAAAATAAAGTAGTACGTATTTTTGTTACGATAACTTATTGCTAATGTAGATCGAGGGAAAAAATGATTTAAAATAAATAATACAACAAAAAACAAACTAATAATTCTTGAATAAAATAAAATTTATAACTATATATAACAAGATTTTCAATAAATATATGAGATAAAAACATAAGATATTCTTTGTTGATATTATATCAGTTTAGCCAAAGTGGTGTATCAATGAATTTTATTAAAGGTATCCAATATCAAATTTAGTTCAGTTGTAGCGGATTTGTAGACAGACGTTCGTTCACATACAGAAATATATTACTACTGTATACCATTGAAAAGAATAACCATGGACTCTTCACAAAAACTGCGATGTTAAAGTTTTACAATTTATTATTTCTTTATTTAAAAATAATAATAATAAGGAAAATTCTGATTTAATTAGATAGATAATTTTATTCGAATCAGATTTCTTCACTAAGTCTACTGGATATAGTTTTGGAAATAAAAATAAAAGATTTGAAGATGATTATTAATAACACGGTTTGCTCTTCATCAACTAAATAATGTGAAGAATATGAAATACTCTAGAAACAAAGAAAAAAAAAATATATATATACAGTACTGTATAAAAGAAGACAGGAAATGTAGCTTTAACATGAAAGAAAAGAAATGCAACTGTACAATATTTTATACAATATATTAGAAATGTTTTTTATAAGTTTGTCTAAACTTTTTCTACTTTGACAAGATATTTTCCATGACAGACCTGAAATGTAATATATTATAATATAGTGGATCACTTTTATTTATCTTAAAATATTTTAATTTTTTTAGAATATTAAAAATATCTTTAAAAAAAATAAAGATAATTTAATCATTTCTTTCTTTCTTTTGAATTTTTCAAAAAATTCCATTTTTAAAGAATTGGATATTATTTTAAATGTATTTGATGTACATAATAATTTATATATTTATACAGAAGAAATATATATGCATATATTCCATGAATTTGTATCTAAACTAGGCCTCTATGATCATAGTTAACATATAGGCTATGCAATATGTGACCTATATACAACAAAAATAAAATAAAAAATACGGTATTGTTACTTTTTCTGGATTGCATTATGATATACAGATATACAAATCGGTATAATTCTTAACATTACAGTTTATAAAATTTTTAATGCGCTTATCTCGATGAAATACCTATTGTATACCTACAGATTTCTAGTGAGAGATATATGAATTAATGGGAATCGATCCCGGCTATCAGTTGAACGATACGTTCACTTGTCTGACTTGTTATCTATAATAAATATGTACTGATAGTTTACATCGCAGAATTAAAATTTCAACAGATTTTTTATAACACATAAACTTTTATCACTTAAGAAACATCAGTATTTATAATTTATTGAAGAATTTTAAAATGTCGATCTAAAAATAAATTAAAAAAAATTGATAAATATCGTTAACGTTATCTTTTTTAACATAAAATTTATGATATAATTAATATATAATACAACATATAAATCATTAAAAAATGATAGATTATAACAGAAAACAAAGTAAATAAATAATTTTTTTATATATTTAAAAATGATTTCATATTTTATTTGATTACAAAATATTACTAAATGTTATCTGGTTTAAAAAAATTTATAATAATAAAATTCAATATAGACGACTGTGTTTTAGCAAGTGTATTATTTTTATTATTTATTTATTTATTTTTTATTTTAATTTTCCCATTTCTGCATGAATATCTTTTGATATAATATATATAATAAGTGTAAAATAAAAAATTATATTTGTAAAGATTTACAGTGGAAAAAAGTTTACTGCATCGATTAAATCTCTAAAATAAATATTTTCTCGTTTTATTATACTGTGTAATAAGTAAACAGAAAGAGAAAAATAGAATGATGATAGTTTTTTTCTTTTTTTTTTTTTTAATTTTTTAATTTTCATCCCAAAATTGGATACGAACTTGAACTTTTTTTTTTTTTTTAAATTTATTTTGAATTTTTATAAATGAAATGAATGGAAGAGAAACTGTCGGCAATATTCTTTGCTCCGAAGACAATACTTTAGCAAGTGGACAACTGAAGTCAGATGAGTGCAAAGGCGACCGATACTCTCTTGTTATTTCCCCCTTTTTTTCCTTTTTTTTTTCCTTTTTTCTCCCCTCTGTATTCGTTTTCGGTTGGTCTCTCGCTAACCAGTCTCCATGACAACTAGGCAGCTGTGACCTCATAGCAACTGTTGAGTTTTGTAGAAGGACGGTTTTCTTCTCGGGATTGAAGTCGGTTTGCATTTACTCCGTCTATTGAAGAGGAATCCCATCTCTCGAGTGCGATAAAAATTGTCATTTCTATCAGAACCAGCCATAGATAAAATATATATATATATATATATAAAATATATGACACTATGCGTAACCCAAAATATATATATTTTTTTACTTAAAAATAGACGTTTTCTAAAAAAATGTAAAATTATAAAATAAAAATTTGAATATTCTCCATATTAAACGGAAGAGCTTAACGTGCTTTCTAGTTATTAAAAAAGAAAGAAAGAAAATTACTTTATCTGTCTTCTTTGATTATATCATTCAATAAATTTTATTAGATATTTTCTCTTGATTTTTTTCCCCATGATAACTTTTACACGTGTCATCCATAATTAATGAAGGATAATATAAAATGCTAATATATAATTTTGAGATTACATAACGATCACTCTTAATTTTTATCTATATCTGTATGATATATATAATTTTTTTCTTTTAAAAATTAAAGAGAAAATAATATTTTTGTTAACTCTTACCGACTATTTAAACGTTTGGAAATTTAATCATTAAATAATTCGATCGATTAATTTTATATAATCGAATTGATGAGAATCGATACTAAACGGTAATTTTTGTCGTCGATTGTACTTTCTATCAGTAATAATTTCTGATTATAAACTTTTCTATCTCTCTTTTTTTTTTGTTTGAGAAACGTTTAATTCTCTAATAAGTTCATAAATCATCGAATTTAGTGCTTAAAATGTTTGTCAGAAAGGATGAGAACTTAAGTCCAGATAAATGTCACGTAACCTTAGATTAATATATCAAACTTAGAAGGCCGTGGAAAATTTCCTATAAATAACATTAAGTTTCAGTATTCGAGAAAGAGATAAAAGAAAAAAATGAATCTCTTGTTTTATAAAAATAAAGAATATTTTATTACTCTAATTTCCTCCAAAATCATTTATTTTAAACGAAAATAATATGCAGAAAAAATAATCCTTAAAAATTTTCTAGAAATTCTAAAAATATCCTTTGAAAAAATTTGAGCAAAAAAAAAAAGAAAATAAATAAATATATATTTTTTAATTTTAAAAGCACAAAAATAATTTTAAAGTTGAGAAGAATTAAAATTTATAAGATTACAGTTTCAGTGCTGGTAAGATCGATGTCTTACGATCTTATCAGCTAATTTGAATGAAGAAGTCGATAAGATCTGGGATATTAATTATTTCATAATTGCTATGTGATTAAATAATTTAGCGATTTGATGATAATTTGTAAACCACTTAGCTTTGAAACATCTCGGGAAGATAGATCACTGCACGATCTGTCTTCCCATCTTCACCATCTTATGTCGTAATGACGGGATAAATGTCTTTTATTTTGTCATTTTTCCTGACACGTAGGAAAATTCAGTTTCAAGAACGAAAAAAAAATATATATTTAACTAAAAATTTTTTTGATATATTCCTCAAATTACTTTTATAATTATGGCTACATATCTTTTGCTTATACAGTACTGATGTTATTTAATATTTCAGGTCAAATTATCAAATAATGCAGCTTCGATTACGAGAAATTTTATCGGTTTCATAGTTTTCAGGACTTCCATTTTGAAGTTACGCTAATCTCGAAAGCACATACGAGGAAATGTTTATTTTACAGATCCATTAATAAGTTCATTCATGAAATTCTTCTTGTAATTACTGAAATGATTATATAGATCACTATAGGAAAAACAAAATTTTTTTTTTTCCTGCAAACAAAAAAAAAAAAATCGAAAGCACATATGAGGAAATGTTTATTTTACAGATCCATTAATAAGTTCATTCATGAGATTCTTCTTGTAATTATTGAAATGATTATATAGATCACTATAGGAAAAACAAAATTTTTTTTTTCCTGCAAACAAAAAAAAAAAAATTCAAAATCTTAAGAGCTAACTTATATAAAATAAAACTAATACAAGAAATTTTCATTATAGACATTTTGTTTTAAATAAAAACATTGACTAAAGTTTAATATAAATTATCTTTACAATATATATTCTATATATATTTTTTCTTCTCTATGTTTTCCAGTGCATTCAAAGAATACTTACTGAATATAGCAGAACTACTCAATTAACGTACGAAAAAAAGAAATATGTCATTAATGTATTGAATTTCTGATTTAATCTCGTTTCGCAAATTTGTATTACTGACTTTGACAAGAGGAAACAGAAACTACAAAATGAGTTTTTCGGAAAATGTCCTTTATCGTATTTATTTTAAAGACGTAGAAGAGAAAATACAGCATTCAGTCTTACTATTTATCGTATGCATTACGTCCCTCCCACTAACAATTTGCGAAAATACTCTAGTTCTAATTGATTAGAAGTTTCTTCTAATGGCATTCGCCTTAAAAAAAAAAAAAAAAATATATGGCGATTTTTGAAACTCAGTCTTAAGCCACATTAAAATTCTACGTTTTAAAATCAGTAAGCTCATTATTATTAATCTCTAGGAGTATCAATTTGTAATAAAGTTTAATAAAAATAAATGAAAATCGATAATATTTTAATGAGTGATGCACCTATCGAGATTTTTTTACAAGATTTAAGGTAAGAAATCGTTAAATTAAGGATTGTATAAAGGACCCGCGAACCGGCATTCTAACGCCATCTATTGATCAGAGAATAAAATTTGCGGTGCTTATTTTTAACAAAGTTTCCACTAACAACGCACTATCGGTTCCGAAACATTAAAAAATTTATGAATTTTTTTTTTAAACTCGATTTATTTTTAATTAATCGAGAAACAATTCACGCCAGTTTTTTTTTTTGTATATGAACGATTCAACAATTTCTATGACTTATACAATGCCCGTGCTTTTACTCTTATTGTATCTTTTGTAGGAAGCGGAGTGACTTAAAAATCGGTTAGCAGTTCTTTACAATTCCCTCCGTTTCTGTTTTCTGTTAAAAGTTCCCGATTACGGTGCCGATCCCTGTAGAGGGGCCAGCGGAGATTCGATGACCCCTACCTCGTTCCCGGAGCCTTTTCCGTGGGAGACAGGAAGTCACGTGTCCGATAGCCAATGTAAATAACTCGGGGCTATGTCTGTAGGAACCGAATTGTCCCACCTGTCTCTTTTCTAATGTTTGTCACAGAAAGAGTCTGGAGGAAAGTGTGAGAAAAAAACATCCAACTTTACCCCCCGGAGTAGATAAGGGGGAGAGAACGATTTTTAAAAATCCAAGTTTCGGACTAGAAACTTAATACGTCACGATATTGGGCAACGACGCCACACATCCCTACGCGCTTATGAGGTGACGGGTAGTGGTTACTATGACGACAAATTTGCCGCAGTGCGGGATGCATTTCTTCATTAGGATCTAAATTAGCGGAAAAAAGAAACGACAACTGCCATTTTAGATTGGCTAGATACGTTAACAATCGATAAATATATATATATATATATACGTGTATATACTTTAGATGCGTTTATAAACATACGTACACACTTCATTTTTTAAACGCACTTCTCTTAACAGTTACGGAGCACTTCGCTAAATTAAAATGAGTTCATCCTCAAAAATAAAAAGAATCGACAGAATTTTAAAGTTTTTAAAAAATTCAGGTAGATTCCATGCCGATTTTTAAGCGATAAATAACTCGAATTCGGACCTTACTAAATAAAAAAAAAAGAGTGAAGAAAAATTACGAGTGGTATTCGAGAAAATTTAACGCTTGCGCAGTTTTTCTCGGACTGATGACGATGTCACGGTCCTGCTTAGAGATAAAATGAAATTCAAAATCCGAGGAGATGTTGCAATGCTGAGCCATCCCATCTCCAGGTTCTCCAGGTTATTCCCCGTATCATCGCTAGTAATGGATTGGCGCCAAGGAGACGGCCTTCGTTTCCATGGCAACCGTGCCGTCCCTTCCCACATGTCGAGTTGGGGTGGCAGATGCAAGGAGGGGATGGAAAATGAAATGACTGAGTGGCAAAGTGAAAGCTTGTTAACGTGTAGCCATACCCTAGGGAAGTATCGTATTGATATCTATTGCAAGTCTCACTTGTTGCACCAGTTGCTTAGCAACGTTTCGAATTGAGAGGAAAATGCTAGCGATTCAAAGATGAGATATATTAGATCAGATGTTGAGACTAGATTTTTTTATAATTTACCGAATGACATTACTACATTTTAACGTTGTAAATTATTTTATTATTATTTTTATTTTTCTGATTACTGGATTTAATTTTGCGAAACATATAAATATAATTTTTTAAACGTCTTTCTTTTATAAAGCGCGTTTTGTTTAATTGAATTCAGGGTGATCCGCAGGACGCCCTCGACGGGTTCCAGCAGCAGGGTCTCGCAATGCGGCAGGCTCATGCCGGTTTCCTCCTGGAACGTCAGCCTTTCTTCTTGCCCGGCAGGATGCCCATCAGCTTGCAGATGATGCCGAGCATGATCTCGTCGGCACCGCCGCCGATGGATACCAGGCGGGTGTCGCGGTAGGCGCGGGAGACCGGGTTGTCCCACATGAAGCCCATGCCGCCCCAGTACTGCAGGCAGGCGTCGCTGACCTCGCGGCCGAGGCGACAACAATGGCCGCCACAGTTTTCAATTTGAAGTCGCTGACCTCGCGGCCGAGGCGGCCGGCCTTGAGCTTGGCCATGGAAGCCAGGCGCGTCACGTCCCTGCCTTTCACGTACAGCTCGGTGGCCTGGTAGACCAGGGCGCGCAGCGCCTCGACCTCGGTCATCATCTCGGCCATGCGGAAGTGGATGACCTGGTTGTCGATCAGCGGCTGGCCGAAGGTCCTGCGCTCCTTGCAATACTCGATGGTGACGTCGATGCAGTGCTCCAGGCCCTTGATCATGTTGGCCGCGCCGAACAGCCGTTCTTCCTGGAACTGCAGCATCTGCATCATGAAGCCGGCGCCTTCCGCGCCGATGCGGTTGCGCTGCGGTACGCGGACGTTATCGAAGAACACCTGGGCGGTCTCCGAACTGCGCATGCCGAGCTTGTCCAGGTGCGGACTGAGGGTAATGCCCGGGGTCTTCATCGGGACCACGATCAACGACTTGTTGACGTGCGGCTTGTCGTCGGAGGTATTGGCGAGCAGGCACATGAAGTCGGCCGACGGCGAGTTGGTGATCCACATCTTGCTGCCGTTGATCACATAGTCGTCGCCGTCCTTGCGCGCGGTGGTCTTCAGGCCGGCGACGTCGGAGCCGGCGCCGACCTCGGAGACGCCGATGCAGCCGACCATCTCGCCGGCGATGGCCGGGCGGAGGAACTCCTCGCGCAACTCGTCGGAACCGAAGCGGGCCAGGGCCGGGGTGCACATGTCGGTCTGCACGCCGATGGCCATCGGGATGCCGCCGCAGGTGATGCTGCCGAATTCCTCGGCGGCGACGATCGAGTAGCTGTAGTCCAGGCCCATGCCGCCGAACTTCTCCGGCTTGGAGATGCCCAGCAGGCCGAGTTCGCCGGCCTTGCGGAAGATCTCGTGGATCGGGAAGCGGCCGTCCTTTTCCCACTGGTCGACGTTGGGGTTGATTTCCCGCTCGACGAAGCTGCGAACGGTGCGGCGGAGTTCTTCGTGTTCCTGGGTGAAGATCATGGGTTGTCTTTCCTCCTGGGCATCATTGTTTTCCGGCAGGATCCGCTTGCTCTGTCCCCGCCCTCTCCCTGAAAGGAGAGGGCGGGGAGAGGGGCTGTCGCCGGCTCGCCTGTTGCAGTCAGAACCTCGCGACCCCGAAGCTGTTGCCCTTCAGCGGCCGCGCCTCGGCTTCCGCGCAGATATCCAGCAGGTAGCCGAGCAGTCTGCGGCTGTCGCGCGGGTCGACCAGGCCGTCGTCCCACAGGCTGGCGGTGCCGTAGAGCGCGGTGGACTGGCTGTCGAGCTTCTGCGCGGTGACGGTTTCCAGCATCTCGAGCATCTTCGGATCGGCTTCCTTGCCTTCCTTGGCGTGTTTCTCCTCGGTGACGATGCGCAGCACCTTGCCGGCCTGGGCGCCGCCCATCACCGCGGTGCGACTGTTCGGCCAGGCGAAGATGAAACGCGGGTCGAGGCCGCGTCCGCACATCGCGTAGTTGCCGGCGCCGTAGGAGCCGCCGACCACCAGGGTCAGCTTGGGCACGCGGGCGTTGGCCACCGCCTGGATCATCTTCGAGCCGTGCTTGATCACGCCCTGGCGCTCCGACTCGGTGCCGACCATGAAGCCGGTGGTGTTGTGCAGGAACAGCAGCGGCGTGTTGCTCTGTTCGCAGAGCTGGATGAACTGCGCCGCCTTGGCCGCGCCCTGCGGGGTGATCGGTCCGTTGTTGCCGATCAGGCCGCAGGCGTGGCCCTCGATGCGCAGGTGGCCGCAGACGGTCTGGCCGTCGAACTCGTTCTTGAAGTCGAGGAACTCGGAGCCGTCGGCGATGCGCGCGACGATCTCGCGGACGTCGTAGGGCTTCTTCGGGTCGGCCGGAACCACCCCGAGCAGCTCCTCCACCGGGTACAGCGGTTCGCGCCAGGAACGTTAAGTTTATAAATGTAAACCACAATTTAAAATTACATTTTATAATGATATATGAATACTCAAATAGCATAGAAAAAATGAATTGTAAATACACCAAATACTTAGAATGTTAGAACTGTAAATAAAATATCAATGGATTTCCTGCATAGAATATCAACTTTTATTTCAAAGTTGAAATATATGGAGTGCTTATCATTTTTTGCGCTGTTGATATTTTATATAAATTTTTTCTTATAATTAGGTTTTTAAAATGTTTTTATTCTAGAATTTAAAATAAAATTAAAACTGAATAATTTTTTTTCTCCATACTTCTATCCAAATTAATCTATGAAATAATTTATCAGAGCTATTAAGTGAAAACAAAAATTTAATTTTATTATCCGAAGAACTTTTGGCTTAAATAAACCATCCTCCAGTTTTTTATATAACAAGAAGAGAATACAGAATGAATCATTAAAATATATTTAAAATTTAAATTACATGTATAAAAATATAAATAAAAATAGCAATATATAGAAAATTATGTACAATGCAGAATAAGTTAATTTCTTACATTTTGTATAGATAATTAAACCATTAAATTTATAACAGATTATTTTTAACCTTATAATTAATTATTATTATTATTGCATATCAGAAAACCATGGTGCCGGGATTATTTCTGGAAGATTATTGTTTATTACATGCATTTTTATGGGAATACTTTATAATTTCTAGCGTTGTGAAGTTTATCAAGTTCTGGAAGTTATAGCACTATTGAGCAGACCAAAAAACACATTAAAATTCTTCAAAGGAACTTTTATTGAGAAACGTTTTCGGTGTTATCACACCATCATCAGCTCCTACAATTAATAGTTTCTAATACATAAGATTCGAATATTGAATTCTTT